>JANHGB010037529.1:0-69043 GCA_026283785.1 Coracopsis vasa
GTTGTTTTTCATGTGCCTTAGCATGCCTTCCAGGAGAATCTGCTCCAAGATTTTGCCAGGCACAGAGGTGAGACTGATTGGTCTGTAGTTCCCTGGGTCATCCATTTTCTCCTTCTTGAAAATTGAGGTTATATTTCACTTTTTCCAGTCATTGGGAACTTAACCTGACTGTCATGATTTTTCAAATATGACGGACAGTGGCTTAGCAACTTCATTTGCCAGCTCCTTCAGGACCCACGGATGGATTTCATCGGGTCCCGTGGACTTGTGCATGTTCATGTTCTTAAGATGGTCTTGAACCAGATCTTCTCCTACAGTAGGCTTAGGGTCTTCATTCTAACAGTCCCTGCATCTGCTTTCCAGGACTTGGGTGGTGTGGCCAGAGCATTTGCCAGTGAAGACCGAGGCAAAGAAGTCATTAAGGACCTCAGCCTTCTCCAAATCCAGGGTAGCCAGTTCTCCTGATAGCTTCCGGAGGGGGAATACATTGTTCCTAGTCTGTCTTTTATTTGCTACGTACCTATAGAATCTCTTCCTGTTATCTTTAATGTCCCTAGCCAAGTTTAATTCTAACTGGGCCTTAGCTTTCCTAACCTGGTCCCCAGCTTCCCGGATAACATCCCTGTATTCTTCCCAGGCCGCCTGTCCTTGCTTCCACCTTTTATAAGCCTCTTTTTCCTTCAAATTTTCCTCAGCAGCTCCTTATCCTTCCAAGGAGGTCTCCTGGCCCTCCTGCTGCACTTCCTTCTAGTTGGGATGCAACACTCCTGAGCTTGTAGCAGGTTATCCTTGGATATCAACCAACAGCCTTGGGCTCCCCTGCCCTCTAGAGCTATATCCCATGGAACCTTACTAAGCAGGTTCCCGAAGAGGCCAAAGTCTGCTCTCTAATGCTGAGAATGCTGAGAAACTAGCAAAAAGTCTCTTATTCTCTGTCTAGTAAGTCAGTAGGGAAAAGAATTCAGGATCTGAGGAACGTTTTATTTGCTCTACTGTCTACTATGCTCCTCTTTTAAAAGGTGCTTGAACAGACTCGATGAAAACAGCATCACAGACTACAGCACTAACTAGGTGAAGTGATCTGGATGGACTCTGAGGGCCTCTTTCCAATGAGTGTTGCTAACATTGGTTATATGCTTGTCTCCTCAAATGAATAGCACAGTGTGGAAAACCCAGTAGTAGCAGGAAAACAGAATGAGAGTGTATGCCCAGAGGATTGTAGATGGCCTGCTAAGTGCGGAGAACATAGCTTCAAGTGTGTCTTGTTGAAAAGATCTGATTCAGTTGGCACTTGTTTCCAGCTTCAGCAGCATGTCTGGAAACAGAAAGCTACTGTGAGCCAAAGCACAGATACAGGCAGATAGGAACAGAAAGGGGAAAGTACCCGTCTGCTGGAGCTGTCAGAAAAGTGTGAGGTTCCCCAGGGGCTATATAAATAAAGGAGCTGTCTGGGCAGGAGGTTTGAAAGAAAGCCAGATGGCTGCAGTTGCTTGCAAGAAGGTTGATATGCCAAGTAACTTTTTACATCTCTAATGTGTGAAAAAGGTTTTGCCCTTGACTCCAAAGTAGCAGAGAATTTGTCACACTGCCTGATACTTTCCTGGCTTTTTTCTTCCCAGACAGCAGGGTTTGCTATAACCATCCTACAAATAGCTCACGAGGTACCTAGTGCTTAATCTGCAATTTACCTAGCAATCCTACAGCTGCAAACTGTGGAGATGCGATGTTACTTAGATTGGCAGCAAATGCAGAGTTCAGAGAGTTGTGTGTATCTGGCTGAATTCCAAATGGATAATTACATTCTGGCTACCTAAAATTCCCCTTATGGCTTTTCGAAATCCATTGCTCAAAGCTGTTATTATAATGTCGTTATTTGCTCTTAATTGGTAACTACCTTCCACTCTACAGGTGACTTCATTTCAGTGGCAAGTGAGGTGACCTGATATGTATTGTTGGTGTCCCCATTATAAACTGCAAATCCATGTAAAAGAATGTAGGTTTTCATGCACTCTTCATCCCGGCTGCTCTAGTCCCAATGATATATTTCTGCAGAGTACTTGTAAAGTAGTCACCTCTGGTTTACCTAGAAGTATCCATTCTTCTATCATACAGTTACGTTTTGGTGCTTTGGCAATAAGTCTGTTACATTTCTCTTGTAATTTTTCATTTTATCACTGTATGCAAGGCATCACTGGCCTGTGTCCCCTGTGGTCAAAATGACCTGAAACTCAGTGGTAAGAAGAGATTATTCCCTCTGTAGAAGTTTCTTCTCTCCAGAATCTGGCCAAAATTTTGAGTCATAACATCTAATCAGACATAACGAAGTAGTAGAGAAGTAGGTAGATCATTGTCAGCACCTTCAGTACCATAGGGGATTTTGTCAGCGCAGTGGTTGGGCCATCCACATTATGTGTGAATTCCATTTCCAGGATCATCTGAAAGCTGATGCTCAAAGTACTTATCATACGAAGCTCTGAAGTGGCTAGTGCCAGGTGTGGGTATTGAAGGCTGAAATTATACCTGTTCTCCTATATTTAACTGTAATTAAGCAGACGCTTGAGTATCCGTTCATCTATTTGTGCTTTTTTAGGCTTGCCCCCATTCAGTGAACAAATCATTTTAACTTTATTCCTCACATAAGGTATATGCATGGAAGAGATTAAAAATGTTAAGCTGTGCAAGGTAGACTTCACATTATTCTTGCAGAAAATGTGTTTTGGTGCCATTTCCATCCTGTCTCCCACAGCTTCCTCTAAAAAAGAAGAAAAAGTTATCTCACTTTAGGAGAAAATGTTGCTCACTGGCAAAGAAAAGAAAATGGAACAAAGCCTGTGGAGCACATTGGAGAGTTGCAAACTTGTTCTCAGCTTTTGAAAACAATACCATAATGAGCCTCCCACTTAAAGATCTGTGGTAAAGAAGATGAATCTATAATGTTCCTGCTAATAACACCACATTTCAGTAACCTGGATAATACCCTCACAGTGCTCATGCTCTGCAAGCTTCATAAAAACAAACAAGGAGTTGTTTGAGCGGTGCAACTTCTAAAGCCTGGTTTAGGGGAGGAGTAACTCTTCTGGCTGTATCAGCCACTGAAGAGTATCACAACTGCATTTGAACCACAGCCCTTCACCTGGAGGAGGTTCCTTGGGGTGTCCCTCTTTAGTCTGGCTCCCTGTTTTCACCAAAGTTGTGGGGTGCTGGTGTCTTTGAAATTAAACTTAGCTGATTCAGAATTTCTTGCTGGGGAAGGAAAAAGGAAAAAGAGGAATGATCAATGGACTGATATCACAACTGCACATGCTTCCTTTTGCATTGAGGCTAGAAAGAAACATGTTGCCTACAGCATAACCTTGCAAAACTGAGCAGTAAAGCTGGTTTTGTCCACTCTTATTATTGTTATGAGGAGCCCCTCCACCCCTGGCCCCTTTACAATGCAGGTTAGTTCAAAAGCACAGCTGATTTTGCTTTAACAGTGACACTGGAAGTCCAGGAAAATGCAGTGCCAGAAAAGATGTGAAATCACTGCTGCATCTACGCTTATTTTTGGAAAGCAACTCTGTTATATTTAATATATCTTGAAGTATATTTGGGACACCTAAGTCATGCACCTGGCTCATGAATTGGTTCACCTTCAGTTTGAATGTGTATATTCTTTTTCCTTTAGATAACCTGCAGAAGACAGTGCCAGTGCTCTCCCTGGCTCCTGACACAGAAGTTTGTCTCAGTCATTTTCTACCTGCAAAACACACACACTAATGACCACGCATGGTCTCCCATAGACCTGACGTCTAGCTCTTTCAGCTCTGCACTTAGGACTCTGGTACAGCTGCTAAGGGGTTTATTATTTTTTAAATGTGGTGGATTCAGCTAATTTCCATTGTGATGAAACAGTCGAATCAAAGTCAGTTCAGCTACAAGCAAATAGCCACCAGTCTGATCTGCCTACAGTTCTTGTAACACTTAAATCCCGTTGTTTTAATGTTGGTAGCCTCAGAGCACATATGTGGGATGGTAAATGTTTCCACCATGCTACAGACAGCGAAAATTGTCCAACAAGAAAGTAACAGTGTATGTAATGGGACTCATTCAGTCTATACGTATTAAGATCTGTATTCTGGTCAAGTGCATCAACACCGCTGTCATTTAATTAGAGCCCACACTACTTTACGTTTCATTCAAGTTTCAGGTTATGTTTGGATTCCTCTGCTCACCCCCGCTGTTTATCCTACTGCCTCTTCAGGACTATTGGACTTGTACTTGAGTAGGGGAAGAAGTGATGGTGCTCAGCCTCCCACGTTACTTATTTGTTCTCAGAAAGTGTTATTTCTGCCAGGAGGCAGTCTTGTGAAGCAGACTATGTGATTTAATATTTTGCAGGATGTGTAATAAGGAGGCTGGTAGAACTGGCCAAAATGGTGCATGTCCCATTTTGACCAGTAGGTGAAGCTAGGAAGATTTATCGGATAGAAATACTGCCTTCTGGCCATTAATAAAACTAAAGGGTTTGGGTAGTGCTGCACGGTTATTTCTCCATGTGAATTTATGAGGGCATTCGGGGAGAGTCGTTTTTCTTCACCTGGTTCCCTTTTCCTAGGAATAAATGATGGTTGTGCTGCTGCTGGCTGCAAGGCGAGCAGAGAGCAAACAGTTCATAAATGTAACTGCCTCCAGGAGAGCTCTTCATGTGTGCAGCAAAGTGCTCTAATAGAGGAAGCAGGCAGGCAGGGTGAGCAGGTTGTAAAATAAATACATGGCTACTTAAAGAGTTGTCTTCGCTCTGTTTACACCTCACTTGCCCAATACAGACTGAGTGGAGAAGTTTTCAGTGGAAGTGACTGAGTTTTTTCTTAGACGGTTCTGCTCATCTTCAGTGTGCCATGTCAGCCCTAAACTGCCTTTGTGCCTGCTCTGTTAATCTCTGCAGTGCTGCATAATGAACAAAAAATTAAATCTGGGCTGTAAGCAACTAGTAAATTTATAAAAGACGTATCTAATTCTATTTCTACTTCTACACACTGTATAAAAGCAAAGAATCCTACTGTTTTTCCTTTGTTTCTTAACACCATATAGCTCAGAGAGGAAATTAATTTAGTTTCTATAGTTCAGGAAGGGCTTTTTCTAGGTTCATTGAGAAAAATTTTTTTTGAACAAATTTAATAAATTTGTTGTCAAAATAAATTTTGACAAATTTGTGTTCAAAATCTAAGTCAGTAGAGAAGTGCCTTTTTTCTTTTAAAACCTGTAGAATTTTTCCGTAGGGGCAACACAAGAAATGGAAGTTTTATTTACACTAAAACATTCATTTGTTTCTAATAAGTGTCACCGACCTACTTTAATGCTGTTGCATGTGTAACTGGGACAAAATCATGTGTTAATCTTTCTTTAAAAATGGGAGTAGCCTGCAAAGCCAGAACATACAAACATAATAAAAAATATATAGGAAATAGAGCCCTGAATCCACATTCTCTGCCTGCTATTTCCTTTTGAAGTATTGTGCCTGTTAAAAATACCGCTGTGAATTTGCCAGGCCCTGTGACTTACAAGTTAACCAGCTGATGTGGATTGACTCAACATACTCTGCACAATGCTACATTTATGGAAGCAATTTCTTTCTATCTCTCTCTGTACGGTGAAATCCTGTTGGAATGGAGTGTAACGCTGAGACAGTTGTTCCTGACTTTTTGTCCTTGCTGTGACACTAGCAGGCATTTTCCTATTTGCAAAATGGATTGTTCATTTACATCACCAACACTTTACAATGGTTACCTAGTTAATGTTTGCAAAACAGAAGGCTTTAAATTAAGTTGTAGACGATGTCTTATCCTGTTCTTGTGTTGACCAGAGCTGGAATCCATTAGATACAACATCATTTAATATTTGAACATCCTGTTTGTCTATTGAAGCTGTCATTAGTTACTAGTTCAGTTGTGAACTTTAAGTCTGTAACACTGTCTCAGGGGCTTCATTTGGACAGAAATAACCAAATGCACTTCCCAGCTGTGAGGTTTGAGGGCAAAGCAGACTTGACTCTGCAGAACCCTCTCCAAGGTGTGGCAAATAAGTCCTGGGTAATTAGTTAGGGTTGCACATACCCTTCCTGTTTCCTCTCCACTGAAAAACCACTAAAACACATTTTCTTCTGTAATCTTAGCATTTGCACTGCTCTTCTTTGGGCAACCATCTACATACAGCGTAGCGTGTGACAGATCTCTTGAAGAGAACTATCTCATGTTGCATCACTAATCGATCCCAAAAAACCATTAACACCAGCTGCAATGCTCTGACTCTGTTGGCAGCAAAAGGTGGAACTTCCTATATAAGTCTTGAAACTTTCTTTGTTCCTTTCAAATTACTCTAGGAAATCACTGTGAATGTGTCTATATGCTACATACCTATATTTTATGAAATTAAGGAAAATATGCTTTAGGAGAGGCACCTATTTTATTTCTTGGTGTTATCAAATCAAGAATTCCATCAAGCACAGACTTATACTCAATACAGGAATAATTTGATAGAAGTATTGGCCAGCGTTAACAGGAAATTAGGCTATGCAGTCTCATACCTCAGACAGCTACAAAACTAGGAACCTTGACTATCCAGTTTTAAACCAGCTCACTTTTCTCTTACCAGTGGAAATACAACTCCTTGGTAAAGACTGCACTATTAGCTCTTGTGAACAAGCTTCCTAGAGTGTATATATTGCCTTTCATACTACTGTTCCCTGAAAAAGGTGCTCAGATATTACAGATTAGTCAGACTATTGTGTAATGGCAAGATTGACAAACTCAACCTATGGTTTTTGTCCAAGGGGAACATGCCCCTGAAAATAATTTTATGGAATCCACATGATACCATAACAAATGATGTCTTGAGGTGCTGCAGTGCACTGATGTATGAAAAGATGTTATACTAGCTACAAATAGCTGATTTTACCGAAAGACTTTGTCTTGTATCTGCTAAGGAAGACTAAATTTGCTGTGCCGTAGCTTCTAGTTCAGACTGGTGTAATAGTAACTACAGATTGCAGTGGTTGTGTTATAACCTTCACCCATGGAAGCAATGGTGGCAGTTAAAAGTTATTACAAGCAGCCTACAACTTTGGCACCTTTATTCCTGCAGCTGTAACTCCTATGATATTTATAGCTTTTCTATGTGCTAATACAATGAGAAGCGACAGCAGGATCAACACCCAGGACGCTCAAGTTAAGAAAATATTTAAGAAATAGAAAAGAAGAAAGAGCACAGTTTAAGGACTTGAATCTGTCTCTCTGAATTTAAAGGAACAGAAATTTCATTGCTTTCAGTAGGTCAGCTGGGCTTACATAAGATAACTAATAAACGAACAAAGTTCCAGGAAGCTGACTACTTCACAGGCTCATAGTATCGTCTGTTCAAAACAAAGCTGTTAAACAATTACGGTTTCCATCATCCACTTCAGGGTTACAGCTAAACCTAGCTCAGTTAATGATTGAAGAAGATGACTGAGTTGAGTACCATGTGTAACAGCAGGTTGTAATCAGTGTGAAGATATAAATTACAATCAGGTGCTTTTAAAATCAAAAAAGCCTGAAATCATTGTAGTAGCGCACAAGTAGGCTGCTCTGACAAAAGCATGGTCTTTGGATGTAGCAGAAGAGAAACTCTTTCACACACTGTGGGACCAATTGTAACACTTCAGATTTAGTTAGGAAACGTTGGCCGCAAGTCTCTGTTATGCCAACAGTGTGGGCAAGAAGAGGATGATAACTGTTTTCCTTTGACTCAAAAACGAATTCATGACCTAATACAATTTCAGTGGAAACTACTGTATATAAAAGTCAGCCTAGAAGTGAAGCCATTTATACATCAGACTCAAACTGTATTTATGCTTACTAACACTTTTTGTTGTGTTTAACTTTGAATGTCATCTGCTTTGGGTAATAGTGAAATGAATGGAGTGCTTTGAATTACCAGTCTTTCAATTTGCATCAGAAATCAGCCACCATCATACTTTAAAGGCAAGCAAAAAAATATTTGCTGTTTTGTTGAAACAAGCCCTGACTATAACTCATCAGAGTGACTATATACTTCATGTTCTGCTTTTTAATTACTTTGTAATTCAAACCTGAATTTTGTGCTACTGTTTATGATAGTAGAAAGTTCTTGTGTACCACAAACAAACAGACCTCAGGGTGGGTGAACAAACCAGCTTTTCATGTGTTAAGATTTAGGTTCTTAAACAGTTTCTTGGATATTTTAGAAATTAAAACAATCATACCAGAAAATGGGGAGTGGTGTTGTCATTTTGGACAATTCTTCAGAATGTTTTCACAGTCTGATATTTATCATTCTGCTCTAAAGGTAGGTTTCAGACTTAAGCAATCTTCAGCAGAATTAAAATTTCCTCATTTCCATTGGCTAGGTAGTAATTAACAATACAGGTTATGATAATATGCTCTCAGATGTTGTAATAAGCACCAAGTGAAGTTCAGGTTTGGAATAATTTCTCAAATTCTTTTTTATTTCAGTGTTAACACTGGCTGTTCTACTATCACTTTTATTCCATTCTGCTGCTTAATTTTTGGAATCTCTCAACTGATTGCTCATTATCATGCTGATTTTGCATTCACATAAATGACTGCACAAGATGCAAAGCAACAAGAAAAGCAAACCTAGGGAATCTTTAGGCTGGCAGATGCATGTGTTTGCTTTTTACCTTCAGGTTTCATATGAGATTTCAGACCAGAAATAAGAATTTGTTAAAGCTTACTGTTCACTAAAGGTTTATGATAAACCTTTCTAGAAACATAGAGTTTGAACATAGATTGGGAGAAGAAGTTTGAACTCTGTGTTTGTGCTTCTGAGAGATTCTGGCAAGGAAGTATCTGTACTCCAGCATGAGGAGATGCTCAGTTAGGATAGCTGTCTCTGTTGGGCCCAAAATAGTCACAGCATGGAGTGTTACAGCTTTATGCTTCCCATCAGCCTATTTTTCTTGGCAAGTCTTTGCCTAATTTTATAAAATAACTGCACTGCTAAGTAACAAAGAGGTGTTTCATCAGGTCTACGCCAGTTCTGCTTAATAGTGCTGGTATTTAAATGTAATCACTATCTTCACATGCAGCCTGAGTACTGGAATAAAATCCATTCTTCTAAAATTTTTATAGAGCTCACTTTTTTAATTTACTTTTGAGTCTCTGCTTGTGCTGCAGTACATCCAATGTACTGTAAATACATAGCTTTTGAAGTGACAAGGTTAATTTCTCTTGCTTTGGGTATACGTTTTTCTGCTGGAATAAGATGTGAAGTTTCCCAAGATTATGTAATAATCACTACTGCCTTGCAAAAGGTATGGCTTGAGTCACCTCGCAGTACAAATGTAGTCTTTCGTTTCCATGGAACATTGCCTGTAGGCCACTGCTCCCTAATTTCTTGCTTTAGAAAGAGCCAGAATAGATTAACTAGTTGTAGTCACCTGTAATAATTTGCAGTGTGAGTGGAGCAGCTTTTACTCCCAGTCCTCTCCCACCTTCCCCTGTCAGTGCTGACCAAGCTGGCTGCCTATCAAGGTGGCATTTCCTAAGGTTAATGTTATATATCTGTGACCTGACAAATGGAGGAAAGAAAAAGATCGTAGAGGAAATAAGATAGATGAAATAAGGTTGTTAGGTACTTTTCTAGGAAAACTAGACTTGACTTGGCACATTGTAAATTTTGGTGATTTAAATTCTTTTTACATGGGGCTGGGGGGAAATATACTGTCAGGAAGTGAACTTCCATACTATACTTTTTTTGTGGTATTATAAAATAGTTTCTGTTGTATTATTTTATCTATCTAGTTTAATTAAATGTAAAAATGTGCATCTCGGTTGCAGCCTAGGGGGGGAGGAGAGCGCAGAAAGAAAAAAGAGGATTGAAGGAAATCTCAGTATTTCAAAAAAAGGACTTAATGTTTTCAAGGAGCATTTCACAAGTATGTGCTGTTATGCATTTTGTGCTCAGATTTTTGTATAGAAATTTGCAGTGGTCTTTGAGGCCAAGGAAACCTGTGGCTGATCAGGAAGGGGAGATCTTATCCTAGCTCTATCTTCCACTCACTGATATGGTCCTCTCATTTCTCCTGATGTGATGCACTGCTGCCAGGAGCACCTTTCTGGCTGAAGGCATTTTCATGTCATTCTGTCAAAAAGGCCTGAAAAGCATCGCTCTTGACTGAGCCAGAATAACTTCCTCCTGTATATGTATATGTACCTTGTTCCGCAGCCCAGGTGTTACTGGACGCTCCTTCAACAATACTGTGGGATTACATCCTGATTAAGCTTTCCCTTAATCTTTGATTGACATGGAGCTGTGCCCTACTGAATTTGCAGTTGGTTTGGCCTCTGTTTTTTCTTTCCATTTCATATAAATAAGTAACTGTTCTCTTTGAGGCACTTTAATATTCAGATTTGGAGAACTGAAATTAGAGTCAGCACATTCTGACAAAAAAACATAGTTGCATAAAAGGTTTTTACATATAAAGGATCTTCTGGTCAGTTTCCAATTTATATTCAATTTTTCTGCTTCCTTTTGGACTTTTTCAGCATTGCTGAGTTCCCACATGAACATCTGCAACATAATTTTGATCATAAGTGCTTTATAATCATACACGCTATAAATATTAGATTGTCTTTTAAAGGCCACTTCACTTTGATTTTGAATATTAAGTGGAACGAACAAAAAAAATTATTATTCAGACAATTGCTCTAATTTGAGTGTCCTCATTTCTAGGCTAAAATGCAACTAAATTCTACCATTGCTGGGGTTTGAACTGCATGGTCCTCTAATTAAGTAGTTTGCAGGACCAGTCAGAGAGCTAGAGGATTGGATCGAAAGAGATATTAGTCTCTTTTGCAATAACAAACTCAAAAGATTTCTGAATAGGCAGATGAGAGCACAAGGGAAAATTTCTCCAACCCGCAGCAATGAGAATGCTCCTCATGATATATTCAGAGAAACAAGATAGAGCTGTGCAAAAAGCTTCCTTTCTTCCACCTGAACATAGGTCAAATAATGAGCTGGATGTGTATATTTGCAGCTTACCAAGTAAACATTTTCTGATAAAATGAGTTTCCAGTACTGTGGCTTCTTGAGTCTGCCTCACTGTGCCTTACACTAATCTCAACTTGCCTCCCTGACCTGGCATACCTGTATCTCTCTGCTTTTTTTTTCTCCAGGATCTAGGTGGACATGGCGTAGCAAATGGCTATGTTGATTGCCACCTGGGCTGTGTGTGTATTGGGAAGTTACTTTGCTCAAGCAGAGTTTCTGTAGTCATGCTTAATTTACATGTTGGAGGGTTTATTGCAGTCTGTTACTCCACTACTGGGTTTAGACTGACTGGTTTGGGCCCAAAAATAAGAAATTGAATAACTTGGCCCAAAATTCTTTAATGCTTTTAAAATTCTTAAAGATGGACTTTTCCCCACCATGGAGAGATGCCATTATTGTAAAACTGTGATAATGCAGGTTATTGCTCCTTTCTCTGATTACTGGTGACTTATGTATTTTTATAGATAAACAAGGCAGAGACCTCAGATGCAGAACTTCCTGTATACCAAGAAGTAGAGGTGAGCTGGAGATACATGACACGACAAATGGATGAGAGAAAGACAGTGTAGCATATGCATCTTTTCATTTCCTTATCTAGATTTCCCTTTCTAACAACCAGGTTATGGAAAGAATGGAGATGTAGCTTTCTAGAGTTCAGGAAGGAGGTAGGTCTCTAACATTTTTAATTTTATTTGTTCTTTATGAACTTTAGGAATTACCCTTTCTTCTATGAACAAAGAAAGAATTTAATGTTTGCATATATGTGGAGGCTGCTTCCAAAGGCCAGTGATAGAGGCATGTAACTATTGTATACAGTTTTGTTTAGGCCAGTGTATGCTCATGTGGCATAGATTATTTTTTTATATATATATTATTTAAAGGGAACTGTAAGTGTGAATTGGAGTTCCTATATTATGGCTCTTGTACTTCCTGGATAAGAGTAATAAAGGCCTGATTTCAGAAAACATCTGTATTTAGAACAGTACCCTGTGCATCCTCAAAACTACATACATGGCAAGATGGTAGTTTCAACTATTTCTTATCATGACCACACTTCTGTACTGCCTGAACCCTGAAGTCTGGTATCTGGAACTGTTTACATATTTGAAAAGATATATGCATGTAAAACATTTTCAGGATATATAGTGGAATCCACTGGCTGTGTCCTGGCACTAACTTGTAAGAGAAACATCAAGATCACCTCACTCATGAAAAAGACCTAGCTTCTTGCCATTTTGGACTTTGTAAAAGCTCTGGGCAAGTGTCTCTTCCCAATGTCTCCTCAGCTGAAGGTGCGAGCAGGGCAAATGACATTACTATGTTGGAAGGTAGTAAAGATGTAGAAGGTATCTCTGCCTACACTTGTGAAAAGTGCAGTGGGCCCAAATGTAGTAAGAATAGATCACTGTAGTATTTGGTCATGCTGGCAGCAATGAGACTCATTGCATCTAGACAGATAATTTTAGTCTAACTCTATTTAAATGAGTATGTAATACAGGAGACCAGAGAAAGCTCCTTATTCGCAGAATGAAGCTAAACACAGCATCCAACATTACTGTTTGCAAATTGAAAACTTCCTTCTTGAATAATATCTAATAATCATCCTGGTCTGTGTGACCTGTATGTCAGCACATGCTGAGAGCACATCTATTTAGAAACCAGTCTCAATAACGCAGCTGTAGCCCTGCAGAAAATTGTGCTGCCTGAACATGCCTACGCACTGCTCAAGCTAAAGGAAAGTTGTGCATAGGCACTGAAATCTAGTCTGTCTTCAGCAGTCTTATAATTAACCTATTATTGAAAGATTTTTGGATTTATTCCACAAGGAAAGAGAATCTAGTTGAGACATGAAAAATGTGTCAATCTAATATAATAATAGAATAGTGAGGCCCTGTGGTCTAGTGATACATTTAATTTATGAAAAGCTCTTTTCTGTTTATCCCACACAACCACAAACTTGCACTCAAAAACATTATGCAATTGTCAATCCATAATACATTTCTCTTGTCAGCTGAAAGACAGCAGTCTGCAATGACCAGCTTTTTTTTGACTGAAACAGTTCTTTGGAGCTCTTAATTTCTAGCAGCTCTCATCCTGCAGGTATTATTTCACTAATATAAAATGTTACAGCATAATTTTAGCTGTGTTCTGTATCCTGCTAATCAGTGTAATCTCCTTCCTCATTCTTCCCAGTCTCCTTTTCCTTTTCCATTAGTCTTAACCACAAAGTGGTTTTTTTTCTGAACTGATGTCACTGAGGAGGTGTTTTTAAATAGTATTACCAAAAAATGAAAGAGCTTCCTAGCAGAAAATTGCAAAGCAGATAAAGAAGTTCATGGCTGAGATTTCTATAATACTCAGCTCACTTGGTAATGTTTATCTCCCCAGTCAAACCTTCCCCTGAATGATTCTTTTGAATAGATGCCACATCATCCATATAGGACATCAAGAAGAAAAATTGCTGCTGCTTTTAATTATGAAATATAATAGAATTTTGGAGTAATGGAATTCAGTATTAGAGGGACTTGTGTTATTTAATATCTTCCTGCCTTACAGGAAATGTCAAAATGAAAATATCAGGTGAAAACTTGGAAGGACGCTTTCTTGGTTGCAGTTCTTGATAATGCACGCGTCTGCATTGAAGTGCTAGCTCTGCGTTTTCTCACAGTACTGATTCTCAGAAATAAGCTCCACCCTGTCTGAAATTTTGCCCTGAAGTCAGATTTTCAGAAATACTCGACCAAATTTGAAAAGGAAGCATAGACCTTGTCTTTCTTTGATAGCTCTGAAAGCTGCAGCTTTGTGTTGCTGGTTTCTGAAGCTGTTTTTACATATGCATATGAGCAGGATTGTTTTCTTTTTAATGTGGATCTATCGTCTCCTTGCACGTGAGGCATGATTGTGTAAAAGGTTTTGTGCATATGCAGGAGAGATGGGATTCCTCTCCAGCTTCTGAAGTCTGGGATGCAGAGATCAGCAGCTGAGTCTGTCATTTGGCAAGAATGAATCAAACTCAAAAGAGAAAAAGTTGTTTTCTTATTTCTGACTTTCTGATGAGCTTTCTCTTACAATCAACAATACCATTTCTTAATACAAGAAGTTTCAAAAAAGAGATAATATTTAAAAAGAATACTTGTATGTGTCACAACTGATCCTTCCTTGCTAATACCATTGGCATGGCTCTCTAATGTAGCCTGTTTCTATCTTAAAAAGGGAAAGTTTTCTTTAATGTTGGATGAGATTAAGCAGTCACAAGCAGGATGCTAATCATATAGACTAGCTATGAAAAACTGAGAGGGGCTCTTCCCATTGTCAACGCAAGTATGCAAGAGGAAAACACCATCATCAGGTATTCCTTTTCCAATAAAGGGAAACATTTCCCAAATGCTTTAGTTGGCTTGCAGTTGCAGTGCTCACAAATAGAAGTTCTCAATTGAGCACTTTGAAATTGAGAATGCTCCAAATTATACCAAGTGCATGCTAGGTCTTATAATGCTATCTTGCTTCTGGTTCGTTTCTTATTTAAGGTATCTCTCTTGCCAAAAATTTCACCATTGTATAAGAATGTCTACATATTCCTACTATGTTATGAGATTAAAAAATTATAAGAGAACAAGCATAGGCCTGTCTGAGAGGGCTTGAGACAGATCATTATACAGTAGTTCATCTCTGATACGCTGAACCACCCGAACATGTTGAAATCCACACTTGGAAAGGACTTGGCATCATTTCTTCTGTTTCTGTCTTTCAGCAATTCTCTCAACAGAAGGAATAAATCATCATCCTGTTTCTCTCTAGTTCCCAAATATGTTCACATCCCCTGGATGCCCTTATGTTATGGATACAGGCAAGGGCTACCTGCGAAAGCTTACCACAGGGTCTGCTAAATCTTGAGCATGCTTTGGCTTCCCAGAAGATGTTTAGGGCAGAAATGTAGCACTAATCTTAACAGTGGTGACAGTTTCATTCAGTGATTAAATGCAACAAGAAGAAAACAAATGAGGCTTTCAAAACATGAATGGTGACCTTAGGTTCTATAAGATATAATTAATGGCTGCTTGTTGCAATAAATACATTCTTATTGTGTTTATTGCATATGCAAAATCGTCTCTCTGAAACAGGGTAGTAAATAGCTTTTCACAAACAGTATTTTTTCAGAGTACAATTACGAAACTGTTAGGCATAATGTATACATTTTCCAAGAATAGCAGGATGCACTCTTTTCGGTTAATAGAAGTTGGATAATTTAATTCTTATGCAAATGGAAAAGAAAATAAATGTTTAATGATGTTCTCCCTCTGAGTTGCCTGGTGCATCCCAGACTCTACAGAAAGAGTATATCAGTCCTTCTTTTGTTATAAAGAAATTCTGATCTTTGAAGACCTTCCTGATGACAGTGTGAATGATGCCATTTTATCTTACAGTGTATTGTTCACTCTTTCATCAAAAAACAGAAGTCTTGAAAAATTTCTTGGACATACATTTTTCCATAATTTTATGGGTGAGGTACAAGTGTTTTTGAGCTTTGGTTATTCCTTCACATTTCCGAAATATTGATAGAAGCTTGTGAAACAATGTGACTACTGCATCTAACCTCCTGTGCTAACACCAGCTTACACATTTCTCGTCTCACATTTTAGTGTAACTGGGTTTTTAGCTGACACATTTCTGTACCTTTGCTTTAAATAGACATTAGTTTAATTGCTTGTGTGTTGCTTCTCTTTTTCCCAAATGCAGAAGTTCAGGAATTGAGATACCCGGACATGTTTTAGCTTCTTGCCTGTCTTTCAAGACCGTGGTAGCTCCACTGGAAGGTCAGAAAAGATTGACAAAAGTCTTGACTGAGAGAAGGAGTTCCTTTCCTAAAAGGAAGAATAAGATAAGTAATGATTAATTACAATCCATATAATTAATATATGACTGTGATTGTGGAAAACTTGAGTGGCATCTACATAAGGAAGGACACAACTGGTCGTAGGTTAGATTGCCCAATTTTGTCTCCCTGGAAAACCATTCGGGAAAAATATGTCTGCCTTGTTGAGACCTACCCACAGTACGTCCATGAATAATAGAATAGAAAGAAAGAGGGAAAATAGTTTCTTGAAACTGAGGCTTTTTACACTGTTGATTACAACTCTGTGGGAATGATAGTAATAGCATTAATTTACTATGACTTCACAAAAGACTGGACAACGAGACACTAAAAGCTTATACTGCCATGATTATATAGCAATAGAGGGAAATTGTAATGGATATTCCTCTGTATGACTTATGTGAATAATTTCTCCAGACTTCCTCACGCTTATTAGGTTTTATGATTTTGAGGACATAGAGGAGTTTTTTTTTGTCCCCTACTTTTCAAGCCTGACAGCTTAAGCACAGCCACATGCTTTCCTTGGATTTCTCATCATATTGCACCTCAAACAGTTAAAGGGTAAATGAGCATAATGCAACTTTCTGCAGCCATGGCTGACACTTCTCTATCTTTTCTGACCTCATCTGTGCTGAAGTGGAATATATGGCAAATCCCAAACATGCCAGATGGAAGAAAATCAATCACTTTAGTAAATGTGTGTTGGAAAAAAACACACTTACAGAGATATCATTGAAAGAACCAGTAAAAATATAAGTCAAATGGGTGTACATATGTAAAGTATATTAGAATTGCAGAAAAGGGATTTTATGAAGCTCTTTTAGAAAGATCTGGGACAGATGTGTTAGATACATTGCCAGAGGAATGCAATATTTTTATGGATTTCCTACCTTACAGAAAGTAACTGTCATAACACATCAAAGTGCCAGTAAGTTAGGAAATTCATGTTAGCAGTTAGCTGTATTATAGAAAAATATCATCTCTCAGAAGGACATATCTTTGAGTACTTTCTTCTTTCCTGCTAGGTAGTCTCCTAACATTGATGGCAAGTTTAGGCTGCTTTTTATTCTTGTTGATCAAAAATAATGTGTATTATATTTGCATCTTCTATCTTTTCTTTGCTAGCCATTCCCAATACTGTAGAGGTTCTCCAGGCACTGCTGAGCAGCCTGAACTCTGAATTAAAGGTTTTTGAGTAGCTAGTGAATAACAGTGTATAAGCAATAGTTGTTGTTTGCTGATGAAACAGCACACTTCAAATGTTTTTCCCCTTCCAAGCTCAAACATGTACATATTTTAAATATGAATAAGTTTTTTTCCAAAGGAAGTCATATATTACATGCAGTAAAAAGTAGGCTTTTTGAAAGAGGAAGATGGAGAAACAAAGGACTCTCTGGTATAAACAATTTCAAAGGTTGAATGCATTTGAAATGTGTTTCTTTAGACTGGTACAAACACATACAGATATTCTTAGCCTGCTTCAAATTCAGCTGCTATTAAATAAAGTTAAAACCCATTTTTAAGTGAATTGATCTAAATGGCCATTGTCCAAGTTTAACTCTTTTTTCCCCCTCTGTATTACAAGTCTAAGTGAGGTGAGTTCAGTTCACACATTTTGTTTTGTGAAACCTTGAAGTTGCTCAAGGCCAGTAACTTTTTCTATTTGCTTTTTCACATTTAGTGCTTCATCATTGTAAAGCAGCTTCCAGTCCCCAGACTCCTGCTGTTGCTTTGAGATTTTACTTGTGTTTAGATTGAGCATAACAGTATATACACCTATGCTGCTGAAGCTTGTGTTCTGCACACTGGATTGCAATTGCAGTTGCAGATATATGAACAAATCAAAACACAAATGTTCAATGATAATAGGATTAGCACTGGGAGATTTAATTCCTTTATCTCTCCAACCAATAAAACACAAATTGTTTTAGTGCTGGCTGGCACTTTCTGTTCAAAATATGTTTCTACAGAGACTCTGGATAACTATTATGTGAGTGTAAATGAGATTAAGCTGATGCTGTGGTTCTTTATTATCTGAGCTTTTAAGATTCGACACCTGAATCAGTCCTTTTGTGAGTAAGTATGAATAGAAAAAGTATTGTAAGAAAGTCAGACATTTGAGGAAAAATACCTGAATAGATTTGGTAGCAGTTTATGACTGAGGGAAATGATACAGAATTTGCGATGGAAAAGCCATTGTTCACCTCTGTTAAATTGGCTTTATCTATGGTAGTTTGTTGTTATAACACACACAAAATAGATTTGGGGTTTCCACCCCCTCCCAAGGTAGAAACAGCTATTTCCATTTTGAAGATCTTGTTTTATCTTTATTCTGTGCATTCTCTGAAGAAAGTGCTGATATCAAAGACTAAACATGCAATGCACTGAGTATTGTTTGCTGCTTTAAACCTCTGCTAGCAAGACACGAAGTGAATTTACTACCAGAATGGAACTGGGTTTTATTTCTTCTCATGCATTTGTCTTTCAGCCTGACATCCCTGCTGTGAATGGCTTTGTCTGTGGACTCTGCTTTGTACCGCTGGCGGAGACTAGGAGCTCAGAGTTCCTCCCAGACTCCCTTAGAATCAACACCACTGCTGTCTTCTGTCAGAGACAAACCAGAACTCAACTTAAACAAATGGAGGATTGTGTTACCTGACAATGAGAGACAGTGGAAAGACTGGAAACAAGCTTCTCCGTTTTATTCTGGAAACAGGATACAGACCACAAAATACACGTGGTTCACTTTTTTGCCCAAAAATCTTTTTGAGCAGCTTCACAGGTAAAAGCCATAATTCAGTGATACATGAGGTTTAAGAGCTCTCTCTGAGACAGTAATATATGAGAACAATAGAGGAGAGCTGCTTTTGTAGTTGTCACATTACTAAAATCTAGGTGATGATTATTTGTAACCAAATGTCTCTTAATTCATGCTGAAATGTTTAAAGCAAGTAAACACTGGGTGTACTTAACCGATGTTGTGGCCAGCTTCCTGTTTGAGTGCTGGAACAGTTTTCTATTGAAAATTTCAAGTTTTTTATTTAAAAATCCACCTGTTTCTTTGTTGAATAAACCTTTACTTTTTAAGAAGATGAAAAAACATTCGTTGGATGTGTTGAGACACCTATGAAATTCTGTAGATTTCAAAGGCAAGCGACTTTGTTTAGCAGCTTATAAACAGTATACATGTATATGCAAATGCTAGGTCAGGTTTATTTCCAAGTGCTGGTTTGAAATTATGTGCTCAGTATAATGAATTGTGTCAATTAGATGCTCATGGAAATATCATTATAATAAATATAAATGAAAGTTGTATATACATCTCTAGCTTTGAAATTTTCATTCTGTATATTGGATTTACACATTTATAGTTTGACCTTCCACCAGTGGAATACTTTATGGATCCTTCCATTCTGAACATGTGGGTTTTTACATCCAGTTATACTGGTTTGAGGTTCTGAAGGTTTTGGAGGCTTTTGTTTGATTTTGTGCTTGTTTTCAGGACTCAGGCAAAGGGGGATTGAAATTTCAGCTCCTAGAGAAAAAAGGTATTCATAATAAGTGGAAAAATTGAGGGTAGCTATAATATTATTAAAATGAACATCCCAGGCTCTTCTAAAGAAAAAATTTGCATCTCAGTTAAGCAACTGATTAATTAATTCTGGGAAAGGAAGAGGAGGGTAAAGGAGTGAAAAGATTAATGTTCCTTTGACACAAAATGGGGGGTGCTCATTAAGAAAAGGACACATTCTAATTTCTGACTACTTTTAATTTATTTTATACCTTTTCAGGCTGGGTAATCTTTATTTCTTCTTTCTGGCGGTTTTGAATTGGTTCCCACAAGTGGAAGTCTTCCACAGGGAGATTACTATGCTGCCTCTGATTGTAGTGCTGCTTGCCAGTATGATTAAAGACGCTGTTGAAGACTATAGAAAATACCAGTTTGATAAGACAATAAACTCCTCTAAAACCAGGGTATATGACAAGTAAGTAAACTAACCCAATTATTTTTCCTTGTGTTTGATGTGGTGGAAACTGCTCATCTGTTTTTGTAATAATTCCCTCACTGATCCTTTGGAGTATAGTAAATTTGGAAAAGCTGTTATAAAAGAGTTTTGTTCTGCCTTTAGAAATGCCTTATTTCTCTCACGTAAGTCATCCTGAGATCATTGAAGTTTTGTTTCATGTCACAGCAGTGTGTGCTGATATACAAGTTTTCATTCCAAGTTTCGAAACCACCTTGCCAACACACACAACATTCTCCTCAGATAGCAGAAGAATCTGAAGGGAAACTGAAATGTATCCAAGTCTGGAAAGGATTACTGGGGCTGTTCAACAAATTGGAGCAATGTCTTTCTGACCTTTGACACTAAAACCATTAAAACAAAAATTAATAATAAACTACATCTAAGCATAACCAGGAACTGAAAAACAATGTACAGGACTTGCAGTAACCGCAGGTGATCAATACAGCACAGCTTCACTTTGGAGACGGTACAACACCTGCAGTAAGCTGCAGTGTTTGCTCAGTACTGACTCAAAAGGAAGAAATATTTTCATGTGCAATTCTTATTGCAACATTTCAATTTCATCAGAGTTTCTCATCCAAGTACTAACTTGACTTGAGAGTACTTAGCTTGTCACTACACAATGAAATAGACAGGAGTTTTCATTTAGAAGAAGTTTAAATGTTTGGATCTCTTCCTTTTTTCTCCTTTCCTTAAGCCCAGGCCATAGAGAAAAAATTACTGTGATTTGCACACATCTCATTAGCTTTCACGGAAACTAGCCCTCATTTGTGCTAGCATACTTACGTGTCAGAGACACAGGGATCAATGGGGAAGAAGAAATGAGAGGCTGGAAGGGGTGACTGAGTGAGAGAGGGACACATTAGGTGTCCAGAAGCAGGAGGTCTATCAGAGAAAGATCAGGCTGAGGGGAAATCTAGGTAGATTGCCCTTCAGTTGCCTATGTTTATGTATAATTCCCGCAACTACTGTATCATATGTTTACTTATTTAATAATTCACTTTATAGTCATGAAAACAAACAGCAGATAGAGGAAGTAAAAGAGAGAAATAGTATCTGTATTGAGACTTACAGCAACCATCTGTTGATTTCTGGGACACACAACTCTGCCTATTACCTTTGAACTTCCTGGCAATAACCAAGCTTATAAAGTGATTCTGATGTTCATGGAGTGAACCATGAAAATCATGTGTATGCTCTCAGCTTAGTCGCTGCTCTGTGTTAAAACAGAGACACTTCGTGTGAGCAGATAGTCAATGCCAGGGAAGTGCTCTGAACAGGGCCTCCAGGTGTATGCTAACAGGAATAACAAAACATTCAGGATGCTTTTGTCATATGAGAGGTGCAGCCTCCCCAGCAGGCTCTAGGACCCGGCGCAGCTGAGTCAGGATAATACCTGTCCCTAGGCAGGTGGAGGCTGGGGTGGAAGGAGAGGCAGCCCTGGGATTCAGACACCTCAACTCTTTTCTCTACCACTCGGGAGTTTGTTTGGATTATTGAACTCTTCTAACTTTGCTGGACTGCAACGTGAGGCTACATTTTGAGAGGAAAAGAAGATGTCAAGGAAAAGTGTTCCAGGCTGCTTCTCTAGAATGATATGGAAAAAACATTTTTTCAAGGAAACCTGCTGCCGATGTGGTACTCCAGACACTGAAATCCAGAATGAAGAGCTGGAGAAGAGAGGAAAAGTAAAGAAAAGAAAGAAGAAAAATGAAAATAAACGAGTGATCATCTCCAACTTGAGCTTTGGAAGTAGGAAGTGGAAGGAAAATCCAAACAGATACTATGACTCCAATAAAATTAAGACTACAAAATATACCATCTTGACTTTCCTCCCTAAAAATATCTATGAGCAGTTTCACCGCTTTGCTAATATTTATTTTGTGGTCATTGCACTGCTGAATTTTGTGCCCATTGTGAATGCTTTCCAACCAGAAGTTTCTATGATCCCAATTTGTGTGATAATGGCCATGACAGCCATTAAAGATGCTTGGGAGGACTTCCGGCGGTATAAATTAGACAAAGAAATCAATCATATGGGATGCTACATCTACAGCAGGTGAGTTTCATGCAGCTTTTATTTCCAAAAAGAAGTTGTCTTGAGGTCTTTTATAAATGGTGAGGCTTTGTTTATAAAAATTAATAAATAACTGCAGGAAAATCACAGGGATTAAGCAAAACAGGGAAAAATCCTAGGGACTATATTTCACCTGGTATTTGCTCCAATACAGGGAAAGATATTTCTTTTTTTGTTTAAACCTCATTTTCAGACTGGGAAGGTAAGTTTGAGTTTTATGTTATTGGTGTGGCTATGGCCTTTTAAACACAGAGTGAAAACAGATGCTGTCGTGGGACCTGTTTGCATTCTTAGATACAAAAGAAAACCTCTTAAAACCATAGCCCTTTGAACTATATTTAGTTTTATTCTCTACACTGTACACTGTTCTCAGTTATATTTCTTTTACTAGGTTGTATGTAAAATAAAACTGTAAAAATGCTGTTTAAAAATAGGAGATAGTAATATATGTGTCTGCTCAGTCATCTCTAAGTGAATTAACCACATGTGCCCATGCTCACTACTTCAACACGTCTCATGACCTCTTGCCTTTAGGACTTTTAGAATTTTGAAAATTGTGTTTTAATACAAAGAATATTGTATCAAAACTATTCGCTAAGCAAAGTGGAAAATTGCTTCTCCCTGTTAAAATCTCACATCTGAGAGTCAGAAGAGCAAAACTTTCCATCTCTGTGAATGCTGCCTGTCATACATCAAATTAATCAATAGTGATTTATATAATGTACAGTTTCACAAGCAAGATCTTGCAGAACTCTGGCTTTTATCACACAGCACTGTCATTTCTGTTTGTTTCTCTTGTATTGTGTTTGTCAGATTTTCATTTTTATATCCTGCTGGTTAAATAGGAAAATAATGGATTTGCTTGTCAGGGGACTAAACTTATCCTCACATATAGATAATGACTTGCCAGAAACAAAACCTCACTGCTCTCCTTGCCAACTTGTTCAAAACACCAGACATTTTACAAGTTTCTAAATATTGTTCCTGTAAGATTTATTCTCTTCCACCATGAAGACTGTCAATAATTGTAGCTCTTTGGGTGGGGTGGCAAAATTGCCTCTTCTGCCTACCTTTGAGATAGCAATCTAGTTGGATTTTTTTAATCTTTTCAATATTGCATTAACACATGAAGCAATGGATTATTTCTTAACACTTGTTAAAACCAGTATGAAAGAGAATAGGTGGTGCAGTAGGTACTACTGAATGAATCTGCATAGAAATCATTGCTTTACATAAAGTAGCCATGTTAAATATAAATTATCTGAAAGCCTTTTATCATGGGAACATGAGAATTGGGGAATACAATAAGACTTGTTTTGTATAAGAGAAAAATGTCCATAATGACATTATAATATATGTACAGGTCTAAATTCAAATTATAGCCATGAGTACCTAAAACTTGACATGGCCCTGTCTTAAAATTGGTTATCCTATCCCATAAAAGAGACTTTGATCTATGAATAAGTGTTGCCTAGAATCTTGTCTATCGCTAAGATTTTATTGCCTAAAAACATGATGTAAGGAAAGGAAAATGAGGAGGGCTTCAGACTGTAGCATTCACCCTGTCTGGAAAAATCATTGCTAATTATAATTGCCATCAGATCAGTAGCTACAGCTTATTATATCATGAATAATTTTAATCAGGCTTCTATAGTGCTTTGGGAAGCTGATATTTCTTGTTCTTCTTGCTGCCTGCAAAGTCATAGAAGAACATAATGTCTTCCAGTTTTCTTCCTTATGAGTCATCTTCTGTAGGTAATTTTTTAACACAGGTGAAAGTCCTTTTTAAAACACAGCAAACTTTGTAAGTCTTGTGGCAGCAAAATATTCTTTTTAATAAAGCAACTGATCTTCCATTGTAAGGTGAAAGATTACTTAGAATTTAAGCATTAATCTTGGAGAGTACAGAGTATTTCAGATTTCAGTAACAAGAACTCTGGTCCTTGTTCAAAAAAAACCCCAATTAAATACAAAGGCAGAACAATCTTTACCAAATGCTGAATGTTATCTAAAACTTTCTTGAAGACTGGGAAATGAAGAAATTTGCCTTCTTTCAACACAGAGCAAGGGAAGTTTTATTTAAATAGACTGCCCTGTAAACACATTTCTTCTCATTTTCTCTTCACAAGGATCAGCTGGAATGGGAAATCTAGTCTGCTAGCCAAATGAAGGAAAAGACACTTCAAGCAGTATTTAAAGGACATTTAATTGAGAAAATGGGAGACAATTAATAGTCATTGAAGTGTCTTGGGGAGATGCAATAACTTAGATCTAATATTTGATTGCGGAGGTTTTAATTTCTGAACCAAAACTTCTGGAGTCAAAATAATTACATACCAACTGTTGTGCTGTCAGAAGGAATCACTCAACACCAAAAGAAGAGAACAAAAGATTCAGTTGCAGGTGGTACAGACCTATGTTTAATTGCCTTCTTTCTCCTGGTGTTCTTCAAAATATACTTTGTCTGCTTTTAAATTTTTACAAGCAAGGCAGCTTCCATTACTACAAAATTGTCAAAGCATTTTCTATGATGTTCTGCTTTATTATACCTCTTTAATTGCATTTTGATTTGTGAGATCACCTGGTTTCACGCAAACTTAATCAATTATTCTTCATCCAGAACATTTAATTATAATCTTAAAATATGTTTGAGTTTTCACATGTTCATTTTGCTATGCCCAGACACCTTGTAGTCGAGATCTGTGTATAGATCACTCTCTTCATCTTTCTTGTCAGTCAATCCCTTCAAACCTACTGTGGTTACTTTTCTCTGAACTCTCTCCGGTTTGTCATTAACTTACTAACGACATGGGCCAGCACTAACAGTAAGTAAGCTGGAAGGGAATGTCAACCCCACAGTTGCTAAAAGCTATTATTTCATTTTCTTGACATAATGGTCAGGGAACTACTTCATATGTAATTAATGTATGGCCAGGATCTGATATACCCCTAGGATTAAGCTATAACAGTCTATAAAGTATAGAATCGTAGAATGGTTAGGGTTGGAAAGGACCTTAGGATCATCTAGTTCCAGCTCCCTTGCCATGGGCAGGAATGCCTCACACTAGACCATGTCGCCCAAGACTCTGCTCAACCTGGCCTTGAGCACTGCCAGGGATGGGGCATTTGCCACTTCTTTGGGCAACCCATTCCGGTGCCTCACCACCTTCACAGTAAAGAATTTTTTCCTTATATCTAACCTGAACTTACCCTGTTTAAGTTTTAACCCATCACCCCTTGTCCTATCACTACAGTCCCTGATGAAGTGCTCTTCTCCAACATCCCTAGAGGCCCCCTTCAGATACTGAAAGCTGCTATGAGCTGTCCACGTAGCCTTCTCTTCTTCAGGCTAAATAGCCCCAACTTTCTCAGCCTGTGCAGGAGGTGCTCCAGCCCCTTGATCATCCTCATGGCCTCCTCTGGACTTGCTCCAACAGCTCCATGTCCTTCTTATGTTGAGGACCCCAGAACTGCACACAGTGCTCCAAGTGGGGTCTCACAAGAGCAGAGCAGAGGGGCAGGATCACCTCCTTCCACCTGCTGGTCACGCTCCTTTTGATGCAGCCTAGGATACAGTTGGCTTTCTGGGCTGTGAGCACACGCTGTCAGCTCATGTTCATTTTCTCATCGATCAGCACCCCCAGGTCTTTCTCTGCAGGGCTGCTATGAATTTCTTCTCTGCTGTAGCTGTGCCTGGGATTGCCCTGACCCAGTTGTAGGACCTTGCACTTGGCTTTGTTGAACTTCTTGGCTTCCAGACAGAATCTCACACTTCTAGAAAGTTTAACTATATTTTTTTTCCTCAGATTTTCAATAGTCACTCAGATACAAATGCAAGGACTATGCCCAGTTCAAGATGGAACAGCTACACACTTGACTGAATACACATACATCAGGCAGAAGCAGCCATAAAAACATTAACATTATTTAAATTATTCACATTGCTTAATTTTAATCACCTAAACTCAGAGCTGTCACATAACTAGTTAAGTCTCTAGGCATCTTAAATGAAACAGCTTGATTACTCTTTCAGTAGAAAGTTGTTCTGCAGTGCTCTCAGGCCCTGTGGTTTTAGAGCAGTTCCTAAAAGCATCAATCTCCTCCTCCTCTGTAGGTGTGCTGACATCTGTGATACAAAAACTTCAGGATGGCCTTTGCTGTGACTCTTTATCTGCTTAGTGTAAGGTTTC
Organism: Coracopsis vasa; assembly: GCA_026283785.1. Lineage (NCBI taxonomy): Eukaryota > Metazoa > Chordata > Aves > Psittaciformes > Psittacidae > Coracopsis > Coracopsis vasa. The sequence continues at coordinate 26,242 of JANHGB010037529.1, forward strand.
ACAGCATTTAAAGATTTCTGCATCAACACTAACTCTGGGTTAGTCCTAGAGCAGTAATTTGGAAATACAAAGAACTCATCTCTGTGTTACACGAAGTTAGAACTGCCAACAGCTGGAAAGCTGGAATTGGCTTAAGCTAGACTCACTGGTTTGAAAGAGAATTAAAGCATTTCAGTCAATCGAAGTTTTTGTCATTCAGTGTGGTAATTTATCTCTATGACAGCAATGGAGATCTGCTGTGCACAGGTTACTGTATGAACAGTGTACTTTTTCTTTTCTTAAAATTAGAGAAACAGGATAGTGAAGATGAAGGCTGCATTTCTGTTTTAACATTCACGTGCTTTGATCAGCTGGACCTTCTGAAGGGAAAAAAGATTGCACCTCCCATGGATGCTCCCTATGTCTGGGATTGCAACTGGGACTGGCCAGGGACTCAGTGACCATCAGAGGTCTGTGGCCCCCGGAACACAGCAAAGTAGAGTAGGTAGCATGTCCGAAAAAAGGAATTGACCTGCTGTCAAATCTCAGAGGTGAAATCAAAAAGACAGCTTTTCTTGACCCCAGAGACATCACATGAGGCTCATTCAACCCAGGATGAACCTGAAAGCTTGTGGAGTAGAAAGCAGGATGATAGGAAAATACTATCCTGCCAAGGGCACAATAAGCAAAAAGACTTTTGTTGCCAATGCTTTCATCTGAAGTCTTGCCCAGCAGCAGAGTTTTCACTTGTTAAAGAGCCTTTTCTTTCTGTTTGTTATTTTTGTTTTCTAACAAAGCATAACTTTAAAGACTGGGAGCCTGCTGGAAGTTTTAGTGAGTTCATTTTATACACCAAAAAAAAGAGAAAGCCTAAATCCTGTGGCCAAGTTCAAGTCCCACCACTTTCCCTCAGGCAAAATTTTCTTGGCCATAGCAATACCAGGGCTTCTACACCTCAGTGGTGCCTTGTCTGAACAGTGCATTCATTTCATCAGCTGGAAGCTGAAGATCTCCTGAAGATCTCCAGCTTTTGCATGGCTGAGGTGCATTCCTGCTGCATGGTCGTGTAAGGAGACAATTGTAGCAAAAAAAGATGATATAGGCTGCGCCTTCCTGAAACTTGGTAAGTTAATGGGAGTCCTTAGAAACTAATGCTAATGATTAGCAGCCATTATGTAAGTGGCCTTAGAGTTACCTGTTCATTCCAGCTGGTGCCAGACAAAAACCTAGCAATCGCATTTTGTTCAAAGCAGTTTTAAAAAAATATTGGATTTTCCTCAATACAATAATCCATAACTTTTATTTCTTCGTTTGGTACAGGTCATTATAAAATTGAAACAGATTTTAAAAAGGCAAGTTAAAAGACATCCCAAACCTTGTATATGGATGTATAATATATTTTTAAAGTTCTGGTACTTTCTTAAAGTTCACATAAACTTGAATTGATTACAGAAGTTGAATATTCGTTTTTATTATTGAGAGAATAGCTTCCCTGTTAGGATGCTATAGACAGTTTTAGCACATTAAAAGATAGGATCTATTGCTAATGTTAAGGAATTTGGAATACTGAAATGGTTTAGAAATGCATTTTATTAGATTTCAGAAATATTTCACTCCCATTATCTTTAAAAGATGCTCATTGCTGTCTTAAAGTAGTATTGAAATCCTGACAGACTGGGACTATGGGGAAAGACTATAGCTGCTTGCTAATGAGAGCTTGTTACAGGACTGGCTGCTGCTAAATAACATCATTGATGCTGCTGGGCTGATGTCTACATCACAAAACCAACCTTCCCAGCTACTCCATAGTATCTTCTTGTTCTCAGCTAGTGCCTCTTGCTTAGGGATATAGTCAGCCAGGTTGTGCTGCACTTTGACCTAGGGGTAGGTTTCGGAATTGGTTCCTTTCCAGTCTAGTGCCTTCCTCAAGTCCTAAATCTGCTCCTTTGTTGTCAGTTTTTCAAAGTTTTATGGCATTAGCTTCTACCCGTGAAGTCATGGCCATAAAGTGGAAAATATTTGGTGAGGCTTTTCCATGTAAAAGCTGGAGTAATCTTTGATAGCCTAAAACTGCATAAGTTTTCTATTTGTAAAATCAGATTGTATAGGTGAAGTACACCTGTGTACTTCAGTACTTCAGTGTAGAACTGAGAATCTCAGAACATTACTTTTCATAAAGTTCTCTAAGACAATCTAGGACTCATGGATGTGCTGTGGGGTGCACATGAAGAATTAGTTCAATCTCACTAAGGAGCAGAACAATAATTATTTCCTCCCATTCACCATCCATTTTGACCCAGTTTTTGTTTGAGGTTTCTCTTTATTGAATCCAAGAATGTGAAATGAAATTGTTGACACAAAGTCAATAATTTATTCATATTACCCCACAATCCCCAACCAGGATTTTTTTATGATCCTTTCTTCCCAGAAATTACTTTGTAAAGTCTGTTTAGCTCAGATCTTCTGATAAGATATGATGAATCCAGTAGCAAATTCTGGCAGACTTTAAATCTTCAAGGCAACTGCTTCTTTTTGTCAGCACTGTACTCTGATGGGCATTTTCATGCCACCCATTAGGCCGGGACACTAAGGGAACACTTTCCAAGTGTGCTGTTGATAAATTGACTGGTAAATGAGAGAAGGTACTGAGAAACTTTTATCTTGGATCATGTCTTTGATGTGTCACAGCCCTGATGCTATGTAATATAAGAATTAACTTTCCGCCTATTGAAAATCACCACCTCTTGTTTATTTTACTCAATACATGTGTTTGCCCTTTTTGCATGTTTCTCGTCAGATCATCTTATATTTATGAAGCTCCTCTGCTTATTTAGCAACCGGAACTTGTGCTATGAACTTTAATCACTGAACAGAATATGCGCAGGGTTCCCAGTTACAGGAATTGCTAAAAGGAAACTGCTTCATTTGAGAAATCTCTTTAGGCAACTGGGTCTGTGCTGCTGTGAGGTGCACCAGGTTCCTTCTGAAGTACTTTTCGTCATTCCATCCATTGGTAATTCTCTACAAAGTTGTGGAAAACCTTTTTACTGTAGGAAATTGTTAATCTTACAGCTCCAGCTGAATAGTTCTTTCAGGAAAAGCAAATGTGTTTCTTTACCAAATTCAATGCTTGTTGGGACAGAGGGACAATCTGTTCATCTGAATGCAGGTTCGGGATTCTAGTAATTCCTGAAATCTAGTCCGTGCGCTAAGACTTTTACTCTGATCTGAAGGAGGTCATTTGGCTTTACTGACTCACTGTCTCCTTTGTAATTAGTGAATGGGCAGAACCTGAAGCTTAATGTGTAATGTATGTATGTTTCATAGGGAATTATTGAAAAACTACTACAAATCTGTGGTTTCTGTGGATTATTTTTGCTAACCTGGTTTCTTTAGGCTGATGTGGCAGGAGAGCCAGCTGGGCAAGGCCCTTCTATAGCATTTTATCACCAGAAAAAATCAGAAGTGTATTCTATAAACTTCAGAATTGCGCAAAAGGTGACGTACAGAGAGGTAGGATTGCCCTGCAGAAGTTATGGCAAACACTATATGCAAACTATATAGAGCACCCAGATGTCTAGGATAGCAAGACAAGCTATCTTCTTGCTGTAAACTGCTTCTGTACTCTCACTTTTATGTTTTAAACAAACAGATTAAGAAGATCTACCCAGAAAGTGTTTGACACAGGAAGGATTCATAGTCACTTAGTTGATTTGCTATGCTAACATTAGTATCTACTTTGTAGCGTAATACTCAACATGCAGCAGCTTGAATACTTTTCAAATAGAAATTGTTCTGGATTTTATTTTGTTTTTCAATGTGCAACAACATCAATTTACTTACAACAAACCTGTTCAATGTGGCCTTTTATGTCTGTTGTCGAGCAAAAAAGTGAGACATGCAGATAAGTAGAGTCAGACAAAAGAAAGAAGAATGAAAAATTCAGGAATTAAAAATTAATGTAAGAAGGAAAAATTATTGCTACAATACCATTATTTAGTAAGCACTTCACATCCAGCAATGAAGGGATTAAAATAGTTAGGGTGGGGAGAATGTCTTTTTTGTTTTGGAGTAAAAATGTGATGCCACTGGGAAATGTACAGAATTTAACTGTGTGCATAACTTTTTCAGGAAGCTGTTATTTCATGTTTCACAGATAAGGATATCAGCCAAGTGCAAGGGTTTGCCTGACAGCATTATGCCTGGCCCTCCTTTATGGAAGGCCAGGAAATTAGGTTAGCAGGAAGTAGCCTTTTAGCCTTTGGCCTGGCTCTGGAGCAATGCTTGGATGTGTGCTTTGAACTGCCACAAAACACTTTATCTTCTGTATCACTGCTCCCTTTCTCATGACACAAATGCTTAATTGAAAGACAGTGTTCTTCAGGCAATAGATGAGGATGATTAAAAACTTGAGCAAAAATGAAGACCCTGAGTCATTACAAAAAGCCTTTTACTGTCTGTCCAGTAAAGTATCATGAGCATTTGTTTCTCTTACAGAGCAAGATATAAGATGATTCAACTACTCATATTGAAAAATAATTTCTTCTCAAAGAATTAGAGGACCTGGGCCATTGTTGCCCATGTTTATTGTGCAGTTTTAATTTGCTTAGATGATTAAGAGCAGTTGAAGGATAAACTATTGAAAATGTAATATCAAAAAAGTTTGCTGTTTTCTGAACCATTGAGCACTGATTTGTTGATGAAATAGTAATTTCTTTTCCTTGAAACCCTTAAGCTCTTTTTCCTATCTCCTTTCTTGTTTGGCATTGAGGGTTTTTTTGTTTGGCTGGTTGGTTGGGGTTTTTTTTAATTTAGAAACTTTTTGTTTCTTACCTTAACTTTTCCATTAAGCTTGAGCTCCATTGCATAATACTAAAGGGTCATTTGTTATGCTGCTTTACCTTTTCAAGTTATTTCTGTGGGCTAAGCTCAGATTTGTAATTACCTTTTGAGAGTTCCAAACTGGAAAGACCTGAAGCAAGTGTAGCTGAGAGATCAGTTTGCTTCTTTCAGGATCTGTGGTGTTGAAAACTATCTGAGAAACAGTCACTTGGTCAAAACCAGTGTTTCTTGGTAAAATGTCTAGCTTTCTTGAATAAGGAGCTTTAAAACACCTTTCTTAGTCTGAACAACTTTCTATCTTTTGCTCTGGAGACTATAGGGCTAATGCTGGAATGAAGGAGAACTTTTGTTGTAGTTTCTTTTTATTCCATGTAAAGATTTTATTTGAGTGTGATGAATGAAGTGATAATGAAAAAGTTTAAATCATTGATTTCTAGCTGTTGTGCTGAGACTTTTAAAACAAAATACAGCAATGTGTCGCCTTCACCCCACCCCCTTATTTTCTTTTGTTTTTTGAAGCCCCACTAATCAGGAAGCCTGCATGCCTAATGTCACTGTTTACCCATGACATGTTTTTAATGTAACAGGGAAGAACATGCATATGTTGAGAAATGCTGGAAGGATGTCCGAGTGGGGGACTTTGTGCAGCTGCGGTGTAACGAGACCATCCCAGCTGATATCCTACTGCTGTACTCCTCTGATCAGAATGGCATCTGTCACTTGGAAACTGCCAACCTCGACGGGGAGACCAACCTTAAACAACGACAAGTTGTGATGGGCTTCTCCAGCCAGGTAAGTCTGCTGAAAATGCAGTCCGTGTAGTGCAGGGTTGGTCTCTGCTTATCTGTACACCAGCTCCAACCATAAACTGCAGCAGTCCTCTCTGGCTGATTGTGCTAATACAGCTATGACAGGGTTTTGCTGTTGCATTTAATGCACTGTATGAAAAGGAGCAGTTTGTCCTAAAAGATTTTTGTTATTCTGGCACAGGGATGGCTGTTCAAAAAGGAAGATTAGCTCATTTTAATTTGCAATTGTTCTCTGCAGCAAACTGCATCAGCAGATGCTTAAGCAACCACACACAGTACCATCATCCCAGAGAGCAGCAAGACTTCTACGTACAAGCCATCCATACACCACATGTTGTTACAGCACACAGAACATCCCACAGCAAAGCCACTACTACTGAGTGAATTATTCTTCCATGGAAATTGGAAGAGAGCTCATAGTCCCACTTCCAACGTGGCCGCAGGCTTCCTTATGGATTTTGCATCTCTGTTGCAACTGCTGTACCATTGTTTGTTTGCTAGGCAGGTAGATGTACAACAGTTCAACTAGGAACTGCTCTAAGGCACACTAAGTTGTAATGATATAATGGAATCTTTTATAGAAGTGTAGTATGTAATTGAATAGGAACCCAAGGTAAGTTGAAATGTGAAAACTTAGATAAAAGTTATGTGTTTGACATCAGATTGATTGTTAGTAGGCATCAGTTTGAATGCTTAAAACCACTATATATTTTTTTCCACGGGCTGTATCATTTCCTTTTTGCAAACAGTTTACTGGAATAGTCTCTTGACTCATGTTTGGCAAACCTGATGTAAACAAGAAAATACAACTTAGGGGGAATTGTACTTGTTACATTTTAAACTACCTTTTCAAACATAGCAGGGCAGTTTTTCAAATAACACAGAACAAGTTTTAGGAGCTGTAGTATGTGAAGAAGAATATTTTCTTCCATCAGAATCACTCCAGCAGACAAGAAATCCTAAAACCTGGCAGATAATTCTAGGAATTACATTCAAATTTTTATCCATTAGTAGCAGTGCCATTAGGAAGATCTTTTGGAGTTATTGGTGGGTCGGACACAGCTACCATTTCCATGGCCAGTTGTGGTCAGGACTGGATTCCAGTTTTAGTTTCTTTTTGCTCAAATGCAAATTACTTTGCATGCATAATTATGGACTTTCTCAGGTGGATGCCACAATACAAAGCATACCTTCTCCAGTGCCCTGCAAGGATGACAAACCTGGCTTCATCAGTAAAATATTAAAATGCTGCATTGTGTATTTTTGCTTCTAGAGGAAAACAATGCTCTACCATTATAAAAACTGAAACTTTCGCCTCAGTCATTTCCAATATGAGGAAGTCCTTCGTTAAGTCAGAAAATTCCCTCATGCCAAATCATGCTCCAGACTACCTATTCATGGTTATTTTCTTTAGACTTTGAGTTGTTATTTAGATAAACTGTGTGTTTATACTTATGAAGTCTTGTTACGTTGGCAGAGTGGAATGCAGTTCTGACCATGGTGATAGCCAGTGCTCAGGAAGGTCAAAGCTTAAATAGTCAACTACGTTACTCTATTATTTTAATGTATTAGTGTAGGAAATACCTTGGCTAAAGAAAAAAACCAAACCAGTGCCCTAAATATTGTACGTAGAGATTTTATTGTGCCAACTTCTCCCTTGTTCTTTGAGGCTTCTTTGGTCCTGCGACTTATGTGCTGCATAAATTACTCAGATTTAATTGTGTCTATAAAGTGTGAGTCTTTAAAGAGGGAGGAAAAGGAAATACGTATGAGCTGGGGTTAGTTCTTTGGTTCAGGATATGTTTAGGAATGTGGAATTCACCTAACTGGAAAAGACTGAGAGGAAGGATTATGTATTATTTTTATAATTTTTTTCTCTTGAATTTTCAAATACAAAATTATTGTCATTAAAAGAAAAAAAAATGGGAGAAAAATCATCCTTCTGTACCCTAGCTAGAAGCCTATTAGTTTTCTTCGTTAGTAATGAGTCTTCCAGTTGCCTTTAGCATCTTCCTGTTCTCCTGTTGTACAAGTATTTCTAACACAACCAAGTATATACTGATTTTCCCGATGAGTTCACTGAGTTGAATAAGATTCACCAGAGATGAACAATATCTCTTTAAAGAGACTTGAAAAATATTCAGCCAGATGAGTCAGAAGGTATACAAAATACCCTTGTATTCATCAAGCTTTCATATTTCCTCCAACTTTTCTGAATCAGACTCTCTACTTGCTTGTATTTAGATATTATACAAATATTAAATATATATGTATTGCTCAGTGAAAAAAAAAATAAGAACAGGACAGGGAAAATAAAGTAAAAATTAAAATACTAAAGCACAGTGGAGAAAAAAATTGAGACTTGAGGACTGGCTGTGTAAGGAAGGTATAGAATCATAGAATCAACCAGGCTGTCCTGCTGTCTGGCAAAGTTTTGTGAATTCCAATGAAGGATTCCCAGGATTTGCAGGTTCTAAAGGAATCTAATCTCTGGAAGTCCCTCTTGCTGTAGGAAAAGGTAGGGAGGCATAGCAGCTGATTTGTTTTCTAGCTTTCCTAACGGGAGGAGGAGTTTAGATTGAAGTAAGTTTCAGTTCTTTTAAATATTTTATGGTGCAACAATAATGATTCTTTTTCACATTTCTCACCTCCCATTTTTATTACATTTTCTTAATCTAAGATAAAAGTTCTCTGTATTTTTTCATTTAAGAAAAAACGCACCATTTATGTCAGTCAAGTATCTCTCAATCTCTCTGCTTTCCAGACTGCTTCATGTAGTCAAAATCCCAGGCCTGTTTCCTTGAACACAGGGGAAATCAAGCAAAATTGCACGTCTCAATTCAGTTCCAAGCCCTTTTAGAATGAACACTTGGCCTGAAAAGCTGTCTTGTTTTGTCAGCCCCAGTGGTTTGGGCTTGTTCTACTGCCTTCCCTCTTTTGCCTTTGTTTGGTTTTTTTTGGGTGGGTTTTGTTTAATGTTAGTCTTGCTTTTAGTCTTATTGGAATGTAATAGTATCTTCAAATGTGTGAGCTCTTATTTTATGATTATACCACCCTGACCAGTAATAAAACTCTTCTAACATATTTTAAAGTCACGATAAATCCTGAAATTACTTTCATTTGAGTTTGCTTTTGGTTGAAGGCAGTTTTTCTTTCATAAATAATTTGAACCATTTGTTACATTCTCTTTAAATGAAGACAGATGTTTTCACTAATTGGCATCTGTGATGTCTTGTCCAATGCACAGCATTTTCTGCATTTAATTTAACCAGTTTTTAATTCAAGAGAGGAAAATCTCGGATCTTTAGTCAGCCCCTCTGAAGCTTTGCTTCAGGCCAAATGAGATAAACTCTCTCTGCTTCTGGTAAGGCAAGTGCTCTAGCCTCCAACTATGATGGTGGCATCTATTTAGCTGCCTTTAGTGTTTTAGCATTTCAAGTATGCATCATATTTGACACTAATTCTCACTGTGTTTCATCTTGCAGAATACTTTGTTTGAACCTGAACTTTTCCAAAACACCATCATCTGTGAAATGCCTAACAATGATCTCAATAAATTCAAAGGGTACATGTAAGTATTTGTTATCCACAAATGTATTTTGTATCTGAACTTTAACATTTCTCTTGGAGGAACTGGGTGGAAGAAACGTATTTTGCAGAAAATGATGAAATGTCAGTATTATCTATTCCTGGATTCAGAAGTCAATGTAAAATGTAGACTGGAATATGTGTTCCGAAGCAAGGCAGAACAAAGGCTTGACAATAAATTTTCAGTTGTTTCATACACACTGTTCTCACAAGGCTTCAGCTCCTTTCAGAATTCACACATAAGCTCATTTATGTTTGACCTGAGGGTCAAGGTAGGCTAGATTTTAAATCTAAATCCTTCCCAATGTTTAAAGGTATTCACCTGCATGGCTCTAGCTTCTTCATATTTACAGCCACAGGGAAAGGGTATCCAGGATCTGACAAACAAATCAGATTTTCTTCTTACAGCTAGAAAAAGCAAGAAAGCAAGCAAGCAAGAAAATCCTACTGAAACAATGTGTTTGAGTGGTTTAAAAGAGGTGTCTTTCACCATGTATGTGAGGATAAAGCTACATCCTCTGTTCCTTATGTTCTTTCTTCATTAAATAATCCTGACACAAGCATAACAGGGAAATCTCTACTGACAAATTTGCAAATTCAGCAATTTTAAGGCCACTCCCTGGCTATAAGGTATATTTGTATGACATGGATCATGTCCTAAAATTCTCTACCTTCTAATATGCAACAGCCATTTCCCAGCACCCTCTTCAGAGTAGCTGTTGGTCCATGCCGATTCCCACACCACATCACCGAAATACCCACTGCCCCAGACCAAATGCATGTCCCACATCATGCAAATAATTTAACTGTATGAACGTGTCACCATCCTTATCCATGCCTTGTTGATGGCTGCTAGTAGCTAAACTAGGAGCTAATTGGCTCTCCAAGAATGCAATGAGTGATGCCCTGGTGTAGCTGCAAATGGACAGATCACCTGACATGAGTAAACCAGGGGGTTATCACCTATTAGCACTGATTGTGCTTATTCTGGTCTTGAGAATTTATGCCCTGCAAGTAAGATGCCTCTAATACCAATGCCCTTTCCCCTCTACTGTGATATCTTACAAGGGAAAAAGAGGTCAAATTTGTATTGATCACTGGCTGTGGTTCCTGGCTTTGAGGACCATTAGGTGTAATCTAAATTGAAGCAATCCTTTCAATTATCCTGCTGTAATATGACACAGGAGCACTGAGATTACAGAAATGTAGGTAATATGTCACAAGAAAACACACACAAATACATACCCTTAGGCCCCAGGACTGGTTTCAAGATCTTAAAATCTCTATTGAAAGTCTGTAACAGAAATTTCTTGTATTTGCCTATTATCTCGTCTGTTTGGTGGAATATGGAATTAGTTGCCTTTCTCTCCCTGCTTCAGGGGTAAATGGAAGAATTTACCAGCGAAAGTTACTAACTGACAGTGGAGCTTGTCTTTAGTCTGCTGTTATTTGAGCTATTTTGTAAACACGAATTACTTGGAGTAGGTTACATTTTTCTCCAAGAACCCTTAATAAATTATTGAGGCTTTACTGGCTTGCAACAAAATAGCAGCAGTACTCTCTCTGCTAAAAATTATAAGAAAGAACTTGGTGACATCCATCTGACATGTTTGGCCACAGCAAATACTGCTCAGGGGGATGCAAGAAAGCTTCTACTAAATAAGTTCACCAAGGCTGAATCTCCAATCCTTGAAAAACAGTTTTCTGGCATTATTGGTTTTGGGGTTTTTTTTTTGCAGTTCCACAAGCTGTAGGTTGTTGGCACCTAATCTGTTTCACATATCTAGTTTGATATGTAATCATGTGCAGCTGCACATAGACATAGGGCTGTACGTAGCCCTGATGTAGCACCCAACCTTTCTCTCCCTTTACGTGACACTGTAGTTTACTGGTATATGCAATGCCAAATATGAAATAGAAAGTAGCAAAAGATATGTATTTTAGAAAAAATATAAATTCTGGTGCTGATATTTGCATGACAAAACCAGACAGAGTGACTGAAGTGAAAAATCTATAAGGAGGAGTCTATCAGAGTATATAATAAAAACTGTGAGCAAAAGCAGGTTTATGCTTTTGTTTTCATAGGCAAGTAAGAAATTACCTGCCTGATGCAGCACTTTCCCTATAATTCCCATTAAGTTTTCATCTGTCTGCCCTGCTGTCAGGAGAATCTGGTGTGTGATGGGACATCTTCAGCCAGCATAAAAAGTCTTCCATCCAGTGTGAAAGTGAGGAAAAGAGCATCAGCCTAGAGACTGCTCAAGTGAGGTTCACAGAGATGAGAAGCTCTTTGGTGGCTGACAGAGTCAGAGGCTCTTGAAGGGTGCAATGCATTCATTTGAACCTCCAACAGCAGGCAAACCCTGTTCAGCTTTCTAAAGGAATTTAATTTGAATGAAAGTGCATAATGTATCTTGGCTTCCTTTATGAGGTGCCCAATCTGCCAGATAAGGTACCAGTTGAAAGCCGAACTTGATTTGTATTGACATCATGACACGCACACCATGTGAACAGTCTTGGGGTCCTTACTGAAGCTGAGTGATATATAAGCAAAATAGGACCTTCGCAGTTCTTTGGTTTCAACTTGAAACAGACATGCACACAAAAATTTCATTTAATTCTGTATTAAAACAGAAAAAGGCATCATTTTGTTCTCTTTCATTTCTTCTAGGGAGCAACCAAATCATGAACGAGTTGGTTTTAATATTGAAAGTCTCTTGCTTCGTGGATGTACAATCAGAAATACTGAGGCTGCAGTAGGAATTGTTATATATGCAGGTAAGATGTACTGTCTATCTAGGTAAACACAGAATTTCCGTGTAAATATCTTTAAGTAAATAAGCGTAGTTTAATATTGCACAACAGCTTGGCACTTTAAGAACTGGTTGTGCATGGGAAAATTATGCAACTTCTTGAAGTAAAGGTATTACTCATCCATCTCCAAAGTCAGCAAGTCCTGAACTGAGTCTACAGCAAGTGACAGTATCCTTGTGTGTGTCAAATATCTTGCTCTTTGTGCAATACCTTGCAAAAATACCCAGACAAGTGAAAAATTGCTAAGGTGAGTTTGACTCTCAGCTCTGCAGCTCTGATTAGAATACTAATTCCATCTGGCATAAAACCTACACAGCTGCCCTAAGGGAGGTCTCGCTGACTCCTCAGGGTAGAAACTGGTGCAGCTGAAGACCTACCCAGCAAAAAAAAAAAGATCATCACAAAGCCAAGCTGTGCCAGTGCCAGCACACAGGAGGCAGTGAGAGCAGCAGCTGGAGGTGACAGAAGATGCAGCAGCAGCACAGGTTTGTGCTGACATAGATATAGTGTGTGTATACAACCATGAACCTCACACAGTAGAGGCATGAGCTAAGCAAGACAGTATCAGTACCCAGATCAAATGCAGCAGTGCCAGGTTCAGCAGAGGGTCAGCCCATCTTTTTCTCAGTGTCTTTTACCTTTGTAGTGTTACCACTGCTTTTACTCAGTGAGCATAATTTATCATTGACTTTGCCAGCTGTTCCCTCTTCTGCTTCAGATAAAGTGTATCAGCTATGCTCCTTATTTGTAGATTAAATAGAAATCAGTTTACACACAACAATTAATCCCATTATTGGTTATCTTTATCTTCCCAGTAGTCATGTCACCCGTTTTGTGTCTAATCAGCAGCAAGGAGTTCAAGGCTAAGACAGCTAAGAAAAAATCACCATCTCTGCAAGAATCACTTATCTTAGATTGACTTCCACAATCCAGATTATTTTACCTGACACCTGACAACCGACCATTTTACTTCACTATTGCAGACACAGACTCTGAATGTTCAGAGCTCCCATATGTTTCTAAAGCAGCCTTCACTTTTTGGATCTTTCATTGCCTGTCTCTCTGGACACCACCAGATAGAGGAGGAAAGCCAGAGCCAAATTCATCACTCATTTTTCTGGATGTAACTACTATATAAAAATCTCTGTAGGGATCATACCCTATGCCGTTGGAGTAACTTGTCTTCCTTTCTCCTGACAGAATTCCTATTTTATTTCTCTTTAGTCAACCTTTCCCAGTATGTTCCTTTGACTAGCAGCACAGATCCTAATGTGGGTCTCTGTTAATGTTGCTTAAGATGCTAGTAGCAAAGGTTGGAGTTTTAAAATCATTCTCAAGATAATGGTGTCTTTGATCTGAGTAAGTCTTCAATTTCCAACTGACATCTTATTCCTAATGTCAGCATAAAAGTTTATTCTTTTTCTTCTAAAAATAGACTCACTTGAGCCAGTACCAGCCTAATTTCTAGGGTTCTTTGATTATACTCCGGCTTTTTATCATGGTCTATGACCTTTTCTGAACAATGAAAATCAGCCACATAATAAGATGGCACATTCTCGATTTTTATAACTCTATTACTACTCAAACTTCCTTTCTAATGGAAGAGTACAGCCATCACTTAATGTGATTGTTTAGCCTGTGCAGCTCTCATCTGACCCAAATCTGGTTATACTTTTCATGGCTACCCATGGTTCTGCACAGAGTAATAGCACTAATGCACAAAAACCTCATCACTAAGCGACAGCCAATGTAGTTTTCCCATTGTGATAGGGACTGCAGCAAGATCTATATGCTTTTTGGATAATAAAGTACCAGAATGAAGTTTTAGAGAAGGCCATCAGCATCCAGCAATAGAGAGACAAGGTACTAGTGAGGTGGTAGGTGAGATGCTGTGTTCCACGACATACGGAACTATGAGGATTAATGGAGAACAAAGTAGTTTATTCTTATTTCTGACATTCTGTTTCTTGCAAGGTGATATCTGTATTACAGATGTGTTCTTTTCCTATTGGTCATCTGAAATGGGAGAGAATGATACAGCTGATATTTGGAAAGAAATCTCTTCCTATTATCTTTCTGAAATGAATCCATCAGCATTTCCTTGAGGGTTTTCTAGGAGGGATTGTATTTTCAAAACAAAACATTCTATTAAGCGTGACATAAACAAAAAGTGAGGAACAAGAATCACACAGCTGCTGGAGGTACAGAAGTACATGCAGCAGTACCCTCCTCTTCTGTGTAGCTTGGTGGTTAGAACATTTGTTCACCGGAGGGAAGACTTGGGTTTTGCTGACAGTTCAGCCTGTATGGGAATGAACATACATCTCCTGCTTCACAAGTTCTACCATGAATACCTGACTGTGTGGAATGAGTGGGTATGTACACAGACATGAGTTGGAAAGGCAGGAGCATTGGTAGTATAAGCTGATCCCACTGACATAGCTCCAGGCTGTGTAAATAATTACATATGCATTGGAACAGGAAGCCAAGAGTCCCAGCTCTTGGGTGAATTTCCTGAACATAAGGCTGCAGAGTAATTTTCTCTCTTGCTCTCTGCCTCAATTAATAACCTTTGATGTAAACCTGGAATGAATCCAGCAGGAGTGATTGAATCGCACTTAACTTCCAGCTTCTAGTTCCAACCATTTCCCTAGAAAAAGCCAATAGGTAGCTTAGAAAATAGTCCCTCTCACACACATCATGCATATACAAATGAAAACTAAATACAAGTCTACAGGGTCTGTATTTTCAAGAAAAGGGACTATAGAAATAAATATTAAAGATATCGCTTAATATAGCAACAGATGGTAACCAAACATCCCAGTTGAGGAGCCACAGTTTAGGTAATATTTAGATAAAAGCAATTTCTGCTTCTTGGCTTCTCACAGCACTGTTTTTCCCATTACAAATATACCAGCTCATTCTAATTCATTAAGTTTTAAGTATTGGGGTGGGGGCCTGGGGGTGGGTGTTTCTTGTCCTACTGCTTTGCTAGCACTTTACAACTACATAGCGGAAAAACTACATAACTTTAGTGTCTGTCACTGCTGGATCTGGCATGTTGGATTTTATTTAAGTTAATGAATGTAATGTGTTTAGTGGCTTTTAAATAGCTGCTGAAAAATATGCAAATGTAGATTTCAGGACTCGGTTTAGCACCTAATCAAGTTGTTTATGAAATGCAAAAATATATTATTATTGTTCTTTTTGCTTTCATTCTCAAGGAGGTTTGATTTTTGAATATTTATATAAACCTTGTGATCCTACTGAATTTGCTGTCTTTGGGAAAGTAAAACATGTATGACAGCTGAAATCTGTAATGTAATGGAGGTCTTTTGTAAACTTCGAGATTTAGTCTGTAATATATATTCTGCTACTCAGTTAAATAAGAAGATGGGCAGTGAAATAACTGAATGAAAGTAGAGTCAAATAAATATTAGTCATTAATATCCTGCTCTCATTTTATGAGAGAAATACTTGAAAAAATCAACAAAAAAACCTACAAACAACACACTAAACCCTACAAAATATCACATAAACATGATGATATTCATTTGTGTTTTGAAGGTCATGAAACTAAGGCCATGCTAAATAACAACGGTCCTCGTTACAAGCGCAGCAAGATAGAGCGACAGATGAATATGGATATTTTCTTATGTGTGGGACTCCTGTTTGTGATGTGTCTTGTTGGAGCTGTAGGTATGAAGCACTGATAAAAATAAGCCTCTGTTTCAATGCTTTGTTTTAAATGGTGGTTAAAATTGATCTTATAGACATGAGTGAGACCAGATCTAGAGCTGAATGCTCTTTAGACTGCTTGGTCTTTCCAATCGACAAGTTAAAATGGAAAATCTGAGCAATTCAGATGGGAGAAAATTCGTCCATGGCTACAACTATTTCAGTTCAGACCCATCTCCACTGTGGTAAAGTGTGTGTAAAGTGAAAGTCATTGGGTTAATGCATTGCAGGAATTGGTACTTGCCAAATGAGATTTGCCTCCTGAGTGGATGTTTGTGCCTTGTGTATAACAAAGGTAAAATGATGTAGCTTTACCTTCATTTCAGTAACATCTTCCTCTAATATATTCAGGAGTTATGTTTGCCAGAGCTACCCAGCTTACAACCCATGAGCTGCCCATGGCTAATTCACCCAGTTTACAGTCTTGACAGCTATCTTCCTTCTTAAAAACCCCTTTACAAAAGGCTGTGAGGTGAATTAATTAAGTAAGAACAGGCTGCATTTTGCTGGGGTCCCTGCAAGTGAGCACTCTTGAATGTAGTAACTGGGGTTAGCCAACTAGAGTTTACTAGATTGCTAATTTCAAAAACATCGTCTTCACTGCATATAAGCACCTGCTTGACTTCCAGCCCTGATTCCAGTCTGTTCCAGGCAGGTCAGGTTTAAAGGGATCTCATAATCCTGAGGAAAGGGCCAAAGTTTAAACCCACTGACTTCTGAAGGAGTCGCTGCTTGAAAGATAACTCCCTTGAGAGGCAGAGAGACACTTTATGTTCATTGTTCTTTGGCTGCTGTCATGTAGATGTAGGGATTAGTCATTGTTTAGTGTGTAAGCACCCTTGAGCAATGTCCTTAAATGTAAGTTTTAAAGTGGTCTCAGCTTTTAATAAACAATTTATCTGATCAGGTTTTAAAAACAAACAAACAAAAACCCAACACAAACAAAAACCCCGAACATAAAATGGTTGAATGGTAAGTGAAACATGTAAACATTAACAAGTCCACGTCCTCCATTCAAAATGTCCTGTAGATCTACCATGAGTTCTTGTTTTGCAGCCTTGTCTAAATGTAGGGTTCTAGGAAGAAATATCACTGGTGGATCAGTTTTAAGGACTTTTCCTGCACACAGTGGAAAAATAGGGTACAAAGTGGCTTATAGAGCATAGTTGTCCTTGCTCAGATCAGTTGTGGTCTCTAGCAGTGAGGACAGTTTGCATTTCTTTGGCAGCATTTCAGTAGGCAGATGCTGCAAAGCAACTGCTTGCTTAGTTGGTGTTAATATAAGTTTTATCAGAGTTGGATATGGGAAGTGAACTAATAGAGGTTTCTGGCATCTGTAGCAATGATGTAATGAGGGACACCGAGTTGTGTGTCCTAGCTCTGTGTGAAGTTTCTGATGCTGTAAATTTAGTAACATCCTTGAGCAAAGTTTATTTTAGTAAGGGCAGTGTGAAAGGTGGTAAAATAATCATGATGAGATGTTGTTAAGACCTGAAATTAAGGCATTGTTGTAGTAGTGCAATCATATCTACTGACATTTAAGACATGAGAAGAAGCAGCTTTGGAGTATGACTTGATTGAAAGGAATGTAAAAACAAGCTGCCCAGACTGAGTTATCGCGGGGTTGTAGACCCTGAAAAAGACAAATTGAAATCTTGAACTGTCAGGAAGGATAAGGAAGATTTCAGTTTGTCTCCATAGAGGTTACAAGATTTCTTTCTGTTGGGAAAAGGAATGTGAATATTCAGCATTGAGAATTTTTAAAGATTAGTGGTAGACATGGAGTCCTCCAGCAGTAAGATGTAGAATGAGGAAAGATCTGTGCAGAGCTGGGAGCCCTGGGGAACATATACTGAAGGAGAGGAGAGGAAAAATATCCATGACCACTCATTTCTTACTAGCATATCAATTGTATGCATGTACTATAGAGCTCTGCATGTACTTTGCATTCTGCAATAGGTTTGCAGCATTGCTTGGGGTCTGTTGCTTTAGAAATATTCTTTCTTTTTAATTATCATAGCAGTCCATAGCTGTAAATTTCAAAAGCTTTGTTAATCACCTTACTTCTCAGCATATTTCAATATTGTATATCATTCCTACAGGTCATGGCATTTGGACTAGAAACTTCTCAGAGCATCCTCCTTATGATGTCCCAGATGAGAATGGCAATTTTTTGTCTCCATTTCTTGCCGGTTTCTACATGTTCTTGACAATGATAATCCTGTTGCAGGTAAAAGACAAAAGCCTTCTTCAAGGAAGAAGCTGTTCAATACTGAGTGTAATCACTAATGAACAATTAATATCAACTAATAGTGGTGCAGCCCCTCTTTAATCCTATTTGAAAATATTGTTAGGAGTTTCAAATCATGCAAGTGTTAAACAATGCATTCTTTTTTCTTTCTTTCTTTCTTTTTAACTGCAGATTTTTCTTTCTCACAGTTGAAACCCACAAGGATATAGATAGGAAGGATGCGTATTATATCTTTAAATAACTCCAGAATCTTTAGCATACGCAATAGAGAGGATGTTTACATCCAAATGTCAGCTTTTCCTATTTCTTTTTTTTCTGCTTATGTCCAGAATTCCAAAATAGAATGCCACTTAATACCTCAGGAAAACGGTGAAACAAAAATTGTGATTTTTTCCCAGTAGGGAATAATAATTAGATTTAGTTCAGCTGGTTTAAAAAAGAAACTAAATTAGAAGTAGGATGCTTGCATATCTGAGTCTGATTAAGCCTAATTGGGAGAGAACATTTTATGGGATAGGTGGAAAAAAATCACATTTATTTTCCAGATTTCTTGAGGTAATTGCTGAGATTTAAGTGGACAGAATTTCTTTAATACGAATGAAATGTGACAATAACTTTCAGAGCTGCTCAGAGGTTTCTTGGGGGATTATTCTTCATTACTGAAACAGAATATTTGTGCATCTTCAGAATTCATTATTCAGGGCAGGGAAGCTAGTGAGTAGGAAGTGTTGCATGCAAAGGAATTGCTTGTTGAACATTTTACATTAAGAGTTAGTCTGTGCTATTGCATCCCTTTCAGATTTTCAGGTGGGTAAGGGCAAGCATGGTCCTCAGTCCAGACAACATGCTTTGTAAGAGCATCTTCTGAAGGATCCATCGTTGCATTTGGTATCATAGGAATTTTCTGTTAAATTTGCCATTCATTGTCCCTGTTTATCCATTGCTGTTCTGTGCAGGATTTTTTTTTTCTCCTCTGAACTATTAGCATTACTGAGTCCAACAGTCTCTAGGAAGAGCTGTTTCTTTCAAAAATGTTGGTATACTTGAGCCAGGACATTGCTGACAGAAAGCAGCAAGACTTGTCTCATCCCTCAATAACAATTTAAATTCTTTCAGGTTTTAATCCCCATTTCTCTTTACGTGTCCATCGAGTTAGTCAAGTTGGGCCAAGTTTTCTTAATTCACAACGACATTGACCTGTATGATGAAGAAACAGATTTGCCCATACAGTGCCGTGCCCTAAATATTACTGAAGATCTTGGACAAATCCAATATATCTTCTCAGACAAAACTGGGACACTAACAGAAAACAAAATGGTATTCCGACGCTGTACTGTTGATGGAATTGAATTTTCACATCAGGAAAATGGTGAGAGACTTTTTTGTATTAGCTTTTCTCTCTAAGCAACTAAATGTTATTAATTTAAATATTCATATTTAAACCTAATGAGCCCTCTGACTGAATGTAGAGCTTTGCGAATTTGTCTTCATTTTGTGAGGGACTCCTGTTAGAGAGTCACGAAAGTGAAGGTGTTTTAAATGATTCAGAAGTCAGATGGGAAAAGTTTTTCAGTTCCCTCTGCAGGCATCTCAGGCTCTGCCCTGCATTCAATACCCACTTGAACATGCAGAGAGAACATTTTCTCTTTCATTTCTAAATGAATGCCAGCCAACCTTCTATAAGCTCACAAACTGAGATTAGTTAGTAATTAAACTCAGTGGGTCCAAAAGTAATTACCATAGTCTTCTGTGTGATATGAAAGCTACAGCTGCACATTTTCTTGAGTTGACCCTAGCTGCAGTCCTTATCTGAAGTCTCTTGGCATTCAATTCTCTGAATCTAGGGGTTTGACACAGGCCCACTCTTGGTCGCTTTCTCTCTACATAGCACAAAGGATTTTATTAAGCTGGCAAGCAGCTGCCAAAAAGATGTTTGTGCTCTGTGACTGAAACCATTAGCAAATCTGTGAATTACCATATTTCACTCTCATCTTCCAGTCAACTGCAAAATGCAACTAAAGACACCAAGCATCAGCAGAAGTCCATAAAAGTGACTGATTGGTTTGCAAATGTATTTTTGTTCTCTTGCAATAACAATCATTGGAAAGTGGGAGCTGCCAGTAACTGAAGTGGATAGTGAAGTTTTTCTGGTGTTGGCTCCTGAGATGTCCTGGCTTTGGTTTGGTTTGGTTTGGTTTTTCTGACCAGCCAAGGAATTCCTCCCAGGCAATCAAAAAAAAAATAACCCAGAGTAAGAAGTAAGGTTTTGTTTTCTCTTTTTACAGCCAAGCGCCTGGAAACCCACAAAGAGTTGGATTTGGATAATGAGGACTTTGCAAAACTTCAGCACCTCACTCTGCCTCCAATTAATATTGAGACACCGGGCACTTTTAAGCAGAGGGCCACAAGACCTTTAAGGAGGTGCCAGAGTGCTAGGGCTCATTTTCAGGGGCATACAAGGAACAGGTCGCTTGGTCGTCGTGACAGCAACCAGTCTCAAGTGGCGTTCAGCAGTCCCATTGTGAGTACAAACAGACCAAGCTAATGCTTGTAAGTTCTTTCTGTTGTATTTTGTAGTAGGAAACCAATAGGTGAACAGGAGAAATCCGAGTCCTAAAGGAGCTGAAGGAAGGAGGCAAAGCACTGGGGTCCTTGCTTAGAGTGTGCAGGCTGCAGTTGCAGGGAGATAGGTGGGGGTTTGGTAATCTGGGTCCCTGTATCAAAGACTCCAGCAGAAGAGTGGGGACGTGCAGGTGAGATTTTTGTGATGGTTGCTTGACAGGAGGGGGAAACATGAGTTTAGGGTCCAAGGACAGAGGCTGTGGTTCATAAGAGTAAGAAAGTGGTACTTTGCACAGAGGAATGAGCTTTTTGTGCTGTTCTGGTTCATCAAAATGCCAGGGTAAACGAAGTAGGGATTCTGGGCTGGAATTGTGCAAGAGGACCTAGAGACATGTGTCTGGAGCCTGGCTTTGCAGAAACAGGAGGCACAGGTCCTCCTGGGAGATGATGGTCAGGAAGAGAATACGGCTTTGAAGTCTGAGTTCAGACATAGCTCAGAAAGCCACAAACTACTTCTGCATCTAGCACTGCAACATATCATCTCTGTTAAACAAAGTTTAGTCATGCCTGCATTGTGCCTGCAAAATGCCCAAGCTTCACTCTGCAGAGCAGTTCTGGGAGTCTCTTAATGTGACAAAAGATAAATATTGCATTTTTCAAGGCAAAAGAGAGAAAGCAGCACAAAAATAATAAAAATTAAACTAAAAGGACTTATCAGGATTAGGTCTTAAACCCTGCAAGATGCTGAAATCTGCAAGATGCTGAAATCTGCAAGATGCTGAAAAGCCTTGTCCTTCTTCAGTACCTAGGTGGCCTTTGTCTCACCTGGCATGTACCGACTTGGAAGGACACATTGTCTTCATTGCAATTCTAGGAAAGTCTTGGACTCTGATGAATTTTAGACCTGAAATGTCTTGAAATCTGAGACAACCCAATTAAAATCAGATTGTTCTTTTCTTCTTGAAAGTCTTTTTAACAGACGTTTCAGACAAGGCTTCGATGGACTCTAGGACAATGTCAAACATTTTCAAAATTAGAACTCCAATTAAAATTAAATGCCTGGAAAACCCTTCAAAATTCTCAAAACTTCTTGGCAAGGTTTTAGACTTACTGACTTTTTTGGGGAGGATGTAAATTTATTGTAAAATATTACTTGTCCCATTCAACTCCTCTGTCATGTAGCAGATATCAGTCAGTACTTCTGCTCTTGGAATATGAGGTGTTTGTCAATTGTTATCCTAAACATTTGCCAGCCCAGTCTTCATGGGATGTTCAGAACCCCTCAACTGGTTCTTGAGAACCCATAGGTCGTGGCTTTTGAGGACTTCTTGTGGTCCTCATAAGACTTCTTCAATGTGATAAATTAATTTCTTGCCAGTGTATTTCACCGATTATGGTTTTTACTGCCAGACATCTTCTTCTGTAAATACACTCCCATGTTATTTTTATTTTTCCACTGTAAGAGCAATATCTGAGGAACTAGTATCAAAGATCTTTGCAGAGGAAGATTAAGCTTCTGCCATGGAAATAACCAGCCTTAGCTGCTAATAGGTGTCACTCTATCTGGATAAATCATTTAACCTCTATGACAAATATGAATATGTAGTTACTGCCCAGAGGGTGTAATGTGTGATGATGTCCTTCAAATGATGCATAGAGGTATCTTTCTTTACCAGGCAAGCCAATTCCCTATTAACGAAATGGGGATAATAAAACTTTCTGTGCCTCTGTGGTTCCTGCACTTTGGAACTGATAATTTGTAATTTACTACAAATCTGGAGCATCTTGAGTACTCCAGTTGCACAGAGAGTATCATGGGCCTGAATGTACCTCAGTAGTCAAAGTTTCTTAAAAAAATACATCTTTGAACAAAGGAAGAAGGTAGAGAGTTAATATTTACTCTGTCTGCCTTTTAGGTATTCTTATGAATGAAGATCATGACAGTGCATTTCCTTCTACATTTAATAATTCTAATAAAGTGTCTTGCTATTAAAAACAGCTCATGAAGATTTCAATTGTTCTAATGTGACAAGGTTTTAGTGTCATAAATTAGACGAGATGTTAAAAAATTGATGAGGATATTTTAGAAGCTGCATGGCACCAGCCATTTTATAGCATTGGCATTTTCACTAAAAATTGCTAACATTGAAAATTTGGTAAATTTAACTGATCATCATCATCATGAGTGTTGCTTAATTTGCTTTTTTGTTTGGTTGGTTTTATATAAGTTCAGGCTGGTCAATGAATAGACTTGTTTGTCTGAATTTTTTTATCTCCTGAAGTTCCATAAGGCTGAAAGTTCAGGTCACCCTATTTTCACCGTGAAAAAGAAAATGAGAGATTTTTTTCTGATAAATATATTTTTTTTATATTGCTGTTTTTAAAACCTGTCTCTGAGGCCACAGTTGACCCAAGAGGTTTCTGCTTTTCCAGAGGAAAATTTTGAGTTCAGAAAGTTTCTGCTAAAGTGGAATATCCACTAGTGCATTGCAATTTTGGCATGAACTAGAGGCAAATGTTGAAGATATAGATGCAAAATAGACTGGGTGGGATAGTGACAGGTAGGAGAGGCTGAGATCTTTGAGTAGTAATTTGTGGTTCATCAGGTTCATCCTAATTGTGAAAATGCAGGAGGACATAATACGAATAGCTGGGCAAGTCAGTGAGTTTCTGATCTTTCATGTTTTAAATCCAGTATAATTCCCAACATAACTGTTTTGACAATTGTGTCTGCACATATGTGTTCTTCTTTAGAATTGTCCAGTTAAGCTATTTGGGATTGCTATATGGACTAAGCACAGTATTGGCAACAGACAGTTACCCATAGTAATTGTCTCCTGCAGTGCAGTATTGTGAAAGACTGACAGCTTTAACTTTTCAGGCTCTGATTCCTCTTAATAGACCAGAGAAGATGACAAAAAAATCAGGCTTATCCTCAGTATGTATCACTTTTGCTGGAGAAACGGCTGCATCTATGCTTAAAACATTTCTCCATATGTGAAACAAAAAAACCCAAGAAAACACTGAGCCAGAGGAACCATAGCTTCCCACAGCAGAGAAAGTGCAAAACCTTGTTCCCTCTTTGGATTTCAATTGCGCTCTGTGCTGCAAAATGAACAGTAGATTTATTTGTAATTATTAGGATGATTTAAGAACCGCTATTCACTTTAGCAACCAGGAGTTACTATGCAACATATTGAGCTCAGCACAACACAGCCATGAAGGTGAATGCCTGACTTCTGTTGCATATATATGGAACTTAAGAAAACTGTGCCAGATTGAAGGATGAGAGGGTAGTAACTGAGATGAACTACAAAGCAGATAAATCACTTTGGCAGCTCCTTAAAGAAGGCATCCAAAAGCGTTGACTTACAGGAAGGTCTCTCTTAAATTTGGAAGCTTTTGGTAACTATGGCTCTGCTAAGATGAAATTTCCATTAAAAGTAATGCTCCCATAGCGTTACATCAAATTAAATCATAGGTAAGTGACATTAAGTAGTTTGGCTTGCAAATTTAGGTTTGATTAGAAAGAGTGTGGTAGTAAAATTACAGTAACATTTCAGGAACAAATGAAGTATGTATGTATTTATTATAAAAACTGAGGAAGAACAGTTTGAGACAGCTGCTTCTTCTGGGCACAAAGCAAAATGACTCTGGAAACAAAAAGTTATACTGCTATAACCAAGCCATAAGCACAGTATATTCTCTGTTGAAATAACAATCAGCCCCCAAACTGAAATGGGAGATCCCAGGTCCACTTCCATTTGGAATGGCCTTTAATTCAGTAGCCAGCAGTTTCAGAGTTGGGGGACACAGCATAGATTATTTTTGTTTTCTAGTAGGTCTCAAAAGAAATAAATTTCTGAAATCATCTTCTATTCCAAGATGCATTTCATTCAAATTATCTAGTTATGCAACTTTTAGAAATGTATCCTTTTTCCCCTAGATGTTAAGTACAAAAGGTGTTTGCCTTACATAATTCTAGATGTAAATTCAATAAGAGGCTAGAAGCAGCTCTCATGTTGATAGCTCTTCCTTAAGGACAAGGGCAAATGGAAAAAATCTTCATTAAGTAATTTCTCTTCCAGGAGAAGGATGTGACTCCTGATAGCAGGCTGCTGAGGCGAGTGAGAGAAGCTGCGCTCCAGACTGAAAACCTTTCTCCTTTTATACATATGAAGACTTCCACATCCCTTACTGACTTTTTTCTTGCCCTTGCCATCTGCAATACAGTACTGGTCTCCACAGCTACTGAGCCAAGACAAAGGGTAATCTAACTTCAAGTATATGAGGAAAATTGATTATGCTTCCATTCAACAATGTACTGCAGTGTTCTGTGAAACCTGAAATGGTGAAAAATGGTTTGGTTGGAAGTTCTCCTCTAGTTCTTTAACCTTTTTTGTAATATCTACTGTTTTCCTGCCTGTGAATATGCCTTCCTAAGATGGCTTTTTATGTTTGATGAATAGCTATGGCTACCACAGTATCATTACTTTTTCTTTTATATTTTCTATTACATATGCTATAAGAAGTATGTTGAATATACTGAGTTTTCTCTGATCTCTCAGGCTATTGACAGACCTACAAGGGGTTTGATTCCATCTCTGCTTCAGAGGCAGAGATACAAATCACCATCAACTTTGGATGCCAACTCACCTGTGACTCCTCTACTGAATTCCTCAGCACAGTTAAATAGGCAAAAAAAAGCCAAAAAAGAAAAAAGTTGATTTTCCCATTATCATCATTTAGAAACTGAAAAATATATCGAGGTTTTGTAAAGTATCTTGTAGTTCACATTTATTTCTTTTTTAACTATAGGTTTTTTCATATTTCTAGGTCACAGTCCCACCACCAATAAAGCCTTCAGGAATCACCCTGGAGAAGATTCACCAGATATTTCAGCGGCTAAAATTAGCAAGCCTTAGTCAGTCTTTTTCATCATCTCAGTCTAGTTCAGACCTTGGTGCTAGCTTAAGTGCAAGGAACACAGAGGAGCAGCTTGCTGCGTTGGATTGCTGTGGCAATGACAATGACTGCTGTGCCAGCAGTAGAGGCGATGGACTCCAGGGCAAGGACAACACAGATATTGGTAGTGCTTCCTTGGATGAAGTTTTCAAATCTGTGACTAACAGCTCTTTGCCAACAGACTTTTGTTATGAGGCTGAGAGCCCAGATGAGGCAGCGCTTGTCTATGCTGCCCAGGCATACAGCTTTACTTTAGTGTCCCGAACTCCTGAGCAGGTGACTGTAAGGCTGCCACAAGGCACGCTCCTGACTTTTGATATCCTCTACACTTTGGGATTTGACTCAGTAAGGAAAAGGATGTCAGTAGTGGTGAGACACCCTCTAACCAAAGAGATTGTTGTCTACACAAAAGGAGCTGACTCTGTTATAATGGACTTGCTGGAAGACTCTGCCAAAGGTAATTAGCCAATGAGCTATTTTTGTTGTGTCTCCTATAAAGAAGCACAAGAAGTTTGCAGTACTCTTTTCTGCATGAAATGTTATATCTAGGCATTAGAAGTGCAAAAAAAGAAGCAGCTTTCTCTAGTGCTATCTTTGCAGATCGGAAGTGAGGTATTTATTTAACCTGAGTAGTGCTCAGAATATGGAATGGGCTAATTAAAATTCACTGACAGCACTAACCCTTGTGGATTGTGTACTCTGCAATAATACTGTCATAAGGGCCTGACCATCGTATTTCAGCTTGTCAGCAAGAGTGCTATAACATTAACTAACAAACAAACAAACAAAAAATTCCAATCCATGGTGTCCTAAGGGAAACAGGCATCTTCAGCAGGCTTTCAGCTTATGCACTGCCAACATTTCTGGGCTTTTAAAGGAATTGCTGTTATATTGGAATCCAGTGTTTACAAATGCCCACTCCTTTTTAACGTTAGGCCATTAGGTGCTGAAATGGTCTGTGCTTAAACTAAGGATTCTTTTTCCTTGTATTTCACAGATGACATTAGCACAGAGAAGAGAATGAAAAGAATAAAAGAAAAAACACAGAAGCATCTGGACTACTATGCCCGTGATGGCCTACGAACTCTGTGCATAGCTAAGAAGGTAGGAGGGCATTAGCCTAATATTGTTTAAAGTTTTGCTCTGTGCATGTCAATAGATTTATTAGAAAAATATAATGGTTATAATTCTTTCTGCTTCAAAGAACAAGTCAGGCACAACCCATCTTTTTGTCCCTCTATTTGGTTGCTCTGCAGTCTGTTTTTGCTTTTTCCTCAATGTGAGCAGATGATGGATTTCTGGTCAGTCTCAAAACATTAATTTCTATTTCTCTTATGGTAACTCTAGCCGACCTTCTGCACAATGATTCCAAGCAAGAAATAAAAAGCCCACAGAGGAGTCAACCTATTTCTGTTTTGCTTGGCATTCAGCTTTCAAAAATCTTGCCCTCAGACTGGATTAGGACATCTTAGCTTGGTACTGTAATACAGAAGTTGTCTATGTGTAACACACAGGTCATATTCAAGACCTGCAGAAACGCAGAGCAACCTTCAGAAACTGTGTTTTCCACTTCACTAATGAAGGGCTGTGTGTTCAAGAGTTTCTCTGGGTCACATTGTTAAAGTCTCAGCTGTAGGCCATGCATGCACACAGGAAGGCGGGTCTATTTTTCTGATTGATACTAATTCTTGCAGTCTTCTCTTGGAAAAGTTTGTGTTACTTTAAAGATGACACAGTACTCTACCAGCCTGGATAGGAGTTAAGTCTTTGTGATCCAGAATGTTTGCATTCTTCTCTTATTTAAATTTTAAATGAGCTCTGTTTTAAATTGTGTTATGCAGGTCTTGAATGAAGATGACTTTCAGAAATGGGCCAATTTTCGTAGGGAGGCAGAAGCTGCAATTGACAACAGAGATGAGCTGCTAATGGAGACAGCGCAGCATCTGGAGACCAAACTCACCTTGCTGGGTAGCTAAAAATAAGAATTGTCATTGCATGAAGTATCTCATTTGCTCTCCTGTGATATTCTTGGCAATCAGACAGACAACACCTTATACTAATTTATCTCAAAAAGCCTTCCTCTGAGGTTTGGAAATCTCAGGGCTAGGGTATACAGACGAATGACTGTCTAAACATTTTGAGCAGCGTTAGCTATGAAAAAGTGTACTGAAAATATGTGCCAGGAGCAAAAACCATGTACATCAGCTGTTACTGTGGCTTAGCTGACACAGTGGATAATGAAGTTCCCATAATTCAATCATGCGTCTGTGTCCTTAGATAAACCTTTAAAATACTATAAATTAACTTCAGGTTTAAGCACAAGTTCCAAGGGAATTCTGGTAACTAAACTGTATTATAAAAATAGTAACTTAAAAGCATAGATATTTTTGCTAGTGAATTCCTGCTGCTGTTGCATTGTCATGTTTGCTCTCTGTAGTCTGTAAAAGGATATTTCATGTCAAAGCTTACATTCATTGGCACTTGCGCATCATCCATCACCCTCATATCTAACACTATTCTGTTGAATTATGGAGCAATTCATTTTGCTTCCAAACATTTTGCTCTTTAGGACTTTGATTTTTGGAGTTATCTCAGTCTCATCTTTCTGTTAATACAATCTGTGCCCATACTTCATTATCCTGAATTTCTGTGATTGCAAGCTATTAGTGTTATGGCTTCTCATAATCTCTGCAATGATTTGAAAAATTAGAGTAATAACAGTAAATGCCATAAGCAGAACCACATAAGAGGTAATGTTGATCTTGTCAGAATCTGTTACCTTTGCCAAATCTTAAGGATCTTTTGTACTTTCATTCTTAATTTCACAAGTGTTTTTTTAGCTTAAATCAGTATCCATGTTTAACATATCAGAGTTGCTGCATCTTCAAACTGACCTCTAGTGGAAAAGATAAGAGGAGAAATATTGTAACATACAGATGGTGACTTGTTATCAGGATGAGTGCTTTCATCTGCTTCTAAGTTTGTGCATTTTCAAAAAGAAAACTTACTGTTCCAGTGCTTCTCCCTTTGATGGGTGAAGCATTTGACTTGACAATAACGATAGCATTCATTTAAATAGTCAAAGTTCATCTTCTTCTGGTTGCTTTGATGGGACTTAATGCAGTACTTTAAAAATGCATATGGTGTAATTTCTCTGCCAGTACATTGTCATTTTGGATTATGAAAAAGAAATGAAATACATTGTTCTAACAATGAGTAAAATGAAATGCCAGAACTTGATTGCTGACACATTCATATCTTAATCCAAATGTCTGTGTGTTTGTTTGCCGGACAGTATCTTGGATTAGCTCTTAATAAGTTCAGGATCATGACTGGAAGTCAAAGACCTCTTCTTAAAAAAGAAAATAGCAACATGATTTCCAAATGAAAGAAAACTGGTTAACTTCTTTTCCTGTTTGCCCAGGAGCAACAGGGATTGAAGATCGGCTGCAAGATGGAGTGCCTGACACTATTGCAGCTCTTCGAGAAGCTGGGATACAAATCTGGGTGCTGACAGGAGACAAACAGGAAACAGCAGTTAACATTGCATATTCTTGTAAACTCTTGAACCAAAGAGACACTGTCTTCACCATTAACACTGAAAGTAAGGTGAGTAGAAAGAGAGACACAGAATTTACTATCTTTCCCACTCTTTACAGCTTCACAATGTTTTGCTTTAGACTGCATTCAACACAAAACAGCCGACCTAAAACCTACATAGCAGCATTAGGCCAGAAACCCTTTAGATCACATGTAACAGGACGAATTGAAACACAAGACAGTTAGGTAGAGTTTTATTTAATTAAAATACAATGATCTTTCCAAATTAAAATATTCTTTTTAAAAAATAAACTGCTTGAGTCCTTAATAATATTGATATCTGGGTTTTGATCTTGCAATGGAAATTTCAGTTACAATGATATTTTAACCCTCTGTGCTACCTGTGGGAAGACATTTGGAAAGTACTATGTGATTCAGTCTGGATAAGGTATGTAGATGTAGTTTCAATTCAATTCAGAACTTTCTAGTTGTATGTTCCCTAATAGGATTAGGTTTAATCAGAAATTTATTAGTGAACAATTTAATCCAGTATTTTTTGTGTAAACAGCATTTCACCTTCTTGGAAACCTGAATATAGTTCTTGTGGGCCAGTTAAAAAATAATCATTTTCTTGACATAGTTGTTGATGTGTACAGATATTCCCTGAATTTCCATGGGCAATAAGCAAGGCAGCAGGCAAAGCAAACATGCTCCAAAATGAGGACAACCACTTCAAGGGGCATTTGTCAGCTCCTGTGACTCACTGAAATACAGTGAAAAGTCTGTGGTGTAATCTATGGCTGTTGTTGAAACTGTCTGAATGGAAGAGAGAAAATAAGAGTCCTAACCTTCAAAGAAGATAAATGCCATTGAGGATGGTGAGAGTACAAGACTTCGGAAAAGCAACCTTGGCTTTTGCAGTTTAGGAAGCAGGCTTGTGAATGTAGGGTACCAGGAAAACAACACTTTGCTTTCTGAAGACAGAATGGCTACCACAGTGCACAGCCTAACATTTCATCCCTCCAGGCATCCTGGTGAGAGAAATGGCTTTGTGAGATGGATTTAGGGCAGAGCGAGTTCAGGCATTATGGTTAAACCAGACCCGTTGCATTTTCAAAACCCAAAAGCAGGGTACAAAATGGCAGCTGTGATGCCCTTCTCTGTTTTCTTGCTAGTGACTTCTTATTTCCCTTATAGCTCTGGATGCCCAGGGGTGCTCTAGCCAGTAGTCACTGCCCTTTTCCCAGTGTGCTGCTTTGTCCTTTCTATGCAAGCTACAGGGGTGGCCCATACTGAGCAGTACCAGGAGTTACACGAGACGAGCCTCAACAAGGTCTTGATTACCTCAGTTTTTTCTTCCCCACAGAAGAGGGGTTAATAACAAAAGCTTGCCTTTCTCTATAAAGCTATTGTGAGGATTAATTGTAGTTAAAATGCTGACTGTTTTTCTTGTGATAGACAATTGTATACAGCAGTTAGATGGCCTACTTTCTAAATGCTTTTGTCTGCAGTTAGTAGCTCTCTAAACAAGAATAAAATCCTATGCAAATCTCTGTCTCTTTTAATGTCATGGAAATAGGGAAACACGCATAGATGATACAGAATTTGGCACAGAATAGATTCCTTGCTTCAATGTGTAATTTCATTTGATACGCATATCTGCTTTAACGGGAAGCAGAATGAATATATTTAGGATGGAAATTAGAAGATGGTTTCTGTCAGAGAAGTGCTGCAGGAAGGACCACCCTGGGTCCTGGAATCAGAGGCATGAGCATTTACCCATAACACCCTATATGGCCCTTGATCTGGTCTCACATGCAAGCTGTGTGTATATGGGCACTGGTGTGAATATGGGTGGTTCAGTGGGTACTGGAGTTGCTCCACAATAAGATTTAGTTCCCTCCGTTTCAGAATGAAGCCGAGGACACTGGTTCTGAAAGGGTCTCCCAATGGCAGCAGCAGGGAAAAACAAATAATGCATACAAAGCATTTACCTCATTAATTTAGCCAGAATTAACCCTTGGCTTCAGTGGGAAGGGACTCTGAGCCTAGCAGCTTATTCAAATGCTGAAAAGCAAGTATCTTCCAGGAAGCAGCAACACAAAGAGGTCGTTTGGGGCATTCATTTAAAAAGCAGAGCCAAGGCAAAGCAGGAATTTCCACTGCAATTTTTGGTTTGTTCATGGAAAGATGATGCTGCTTTGATATTTCTTTTATAGGTTTTAAGTGTGCAGGCTAGATGCAGCTCTTTATTAGATGTCAGAGGTACATTTGATTCCAGAACCTCCCACTTAAGTGTAATTTAAATCTTGCAAACATCCTACACATGTACATTATGCAACATAAAGTGAAAATAACATTTTAGAACTGAATCATCTCTAAATAAAGCTGGCAGAAAAGGTAGAAAAGGGAGTGATTAGCTCCTCAGGTATTCAGTACCATGCCATGGAAGGAGGATTTTTAGTACTAGCAGGCAGCATAAATACTTTTAGATCATTCTAGCCTTTCTCTGATAGTAGTATGCCAATTTAGGAGATCTGTATGGGAGAGATAAAAGTGCTCACCTTAAATCTTTTTGTATTTGATACTAATTCAGTTCCAGTTGTTTGCATCTAAAAGGGGACTTCATTCCAAAATGAGGCAGATCTGCAAAGAGAGAAAGACTTAGTTTGTGTTTGTGGCACAGTGCTGGGCAATATGACGCTTTATTTCTGTCCCTAAGAGAAATGTGTGTGTGTGACACACACCTGATTTGTCACCTAGAAAAGACCAAACTGTCAAAGCTACCAATTAATTTTGAAAATCTGAACCTCTTGTTTCTCTCCTGGTTTCTTTCCGAGGGAAGCAAAGGCTGCAATATCTCACACATTCACGTCACAACTGGATTTTGAAAATGTCCTTTAGAAAAAGGGAGGGTTTTTAAGTTTCTCAACTCTAATTTCAAATACAAATATGTCCTCCTGATGGGAAGATTGTTTTCTTTTAAAGTAATTCTTTACTACAGCTACCTAGCTGATAAGATCCACAGTGTTTCACTGAAGGATTTGACTCTCAAATCTGATGAATCAGGGAGTTTCTCAGTTTTCTCTAGTGTTTACCTGATAGGCTTAAACCCACTGGCGTGATTATACAAATATACACTTTGCAAGGTGCTGTGCTGTAAAGGGAGATGGAGATAACTATTTCTAGAACTACTTCTGTTTTCTCACAGGAAACTTGTGAATCTCTCTTGAATTTAACCTTGGAAGAGGTGAGGAAGAACTATGAGGTTGAAAAACCACGGAGGAAACTTTTTGGCATTATCCCGGCATCTTTCGCAGCCTCTGAGGCCCCAAGCCCTGAGTTTGGGCTGGTGATTGATGGGCGGACACTGAACGTCATCTTCCAGGGGGGCCTGGAGGAGAAGTTCCTGACGCTGACGAAGTACTGCCACTCGGTGTTGTGCTGCCGTTCCACACCTCTTCAGAAGAGCATGGTGGTCAAGCTTGTCAGGAGGCAGCTTAAAGTGATGACCCTGTCGATAGGTACCTTCCAGTCTGAATCTCAGGGGAAAGGGGGAAGCTTTTTCCTTATGAGTTATGAAAGTGTATGGAATATATTGTATGAGCTATTCTTTGTGCCTCAGATAGATACAGTAGGAAACCACCATTGAATACTCTTTCCTGATCAAAAGCCATATAAAAGTCCTTCTTCAGCTTTCACTGAACAAACCTGTTCCCCATTTAAACAGGATAAAGGCACTCCAAATTCAGAATCTCCCAGCAGTACCTTTCACGTTCACCAGTACAAATGTATGTTCACACTCCTCTGGGTGTGGAAAGCAGTCAGTAGTAGTCACTGTTTTGCCTTTTCATAAGGCTTTTTCCTGTCAGATTTTCTGAACTGATGAAAACAGTTATCCCAAGAGTGGTATTAAACACTGACTCTTTTGCTTTTCACATCCAAATAATGTGAAATGCTTTAAGTTTCATGCTTCACTTTTGGTAAGTGTTCCCACTAAAATGCTTACAGAATTGATTTTTATGACTTAAAACTAAAAAATACACCTCTCTGGACCAAATAGAAAAATAAGTGTCTGATGTATTTTCAAATTTCTTGCTTTGCCTTAGAGTTCAAAATACAGGTTTCAGCCTTCCACTTCATTTACTTTGTTTTGCCAGCTAACCTAATTCAAAATCTCCACATTGCAGGCAACAACCATGGCTGTTCTTTCCATGGAAATTTGGTTATGTATAAAACACATTGCTGCAAGTTGAAATAAGCAGAATAACTCCTGAAACTGGCTTGTTACACTGTCAGCAGCAATCAAATTTATCGTATGATTTAGAGAATTTAGTGAAGTAGGGTGCTGCAAAGCATGCTGCTGAGTGCAAGGAGTTCACTAAGCAGAAGCATACAAAACAATGCAGATGTCGATCGTGTTAGGGTGTCCATACCACCACCCAGCTGGTCCCAATGTTGGGGTTAGCCCTGGTGGGTCCAGGTCTTCTGGAAAAGAAGATGTTCCAACCAAGATCAAAGCCTAGAGGTCATGATTGCTTGCTGCTTGATGATGAGTTACCCTAAGTAACTCAAACCTAAGATGTGTAGCAGTACATAATAGCCTTTGTTTATCAGCATAGTTAAGGGGGTTTTCTAGGCATTTCGTATTAAACACCCTTTCTTGTATCTTTATTGATCACTTCTGTCTTCTAATTCTAGGTGATGGTGCAAATGATGTAAGTATGATTCAAGCAGCTGATATTGGAATTGGAATATCTGGCCAAGAAGGCATGCAGGTATGCCTTCAATTTATTTCCTTTCCTTATTTGTCACATGGTCTCTCGCTGCTTATTAAGTTTCATAGGAGCCCTATACTCGAGTGCCATCTTAAAAATGCAATTTGGCTTCATTACTGTTGTAAATTAATATGCAGTTTGTAATTATGGGTTCAGCCAAAAGAGAGTGTTTTGAGCCAACAATTACCATGCACGGACAAGCGTGTGTTTGCTCATAAGCCTGGAAAATTAGCAGATGCCTGTCCAGTGTTAGGTTAGTATCTGGCTTCTGAATCCTCTCTGCTACAGCATTTCAAGGTTTTGTTTATTGTCTTTCAGTGTTTTCTGCCCCAGATTCCTTCTTATGTATCCCCCTTCCTCATTTTTCTAAGATAGACAGTTCTGCAGAGATAGAAAGTTCCAACTATTTTCTCAAGGTTTTGGTTTATTGGGTTTGGGTTTTTTTCTACAATATTCAATAGCAGGAAATCATTTCCTCATCCATGTTCATTATGTTGACTGGGAAAAGACATATTGTAAATTAACTTCTATTTTTTGTTACCGAAGGCAGTCATGGCTAGCGACTTTGCAATATCCCGATTTAAGCATCTCAAAAAACTGCTTCTCGTGCATGGACATTGGTGTTATGCTCGCCTGGCAAAGATGGTGATTTACTTTTTCTACAAAAATGTGGTAAGGCTCTTCAGACTCTGGAAATTTCCATCCCAGCAAAGATTAAATCCAGGGCTGGGACTTTTTGGGCGGTTGGTTTGGTTTTTTGCAGGTTATATTCTCTTACTTTTTATGAAGCTAGACTTCCTGTTTCTTCAGTTTTCAAGTTTATAACATGCTACCTCCTTCTTAGTAGCGTGCTGTATAAAGCATTGAGGAAAATATGGGTTCTAAATATATTTTGAAACAACATTATTCCAGAGGGAAAAGGACTCGAGGCTTAGTAACTTTTATAGGTAGTTCAAGAAACTTTATTAATAATACCCATGAGCCTCAAAATAAAATTTGCATAAGGAAGAGCAGATTATTAGTGCCGGAATACATAAGATGACATTGCACTAAGAATTGTTTGCCTGTGAAACCTCTGAATTTCTTCATTTAATTTGATAGGAACCACTTGCAAGTAATGATGTGGTCATATCTGGCATTTTTATTAAAAATTTAATGTATATGCAAATGAGCTGTGCATTGAAGAATAATGTAAAATGGAAAAACCTGATAGTAATACAGTTTCTTCAAGACTGTGCAAACAAGTCCATTTGACATGAAATACACTCTGAACATGAAAGACTGTTTACTTAGAATTCAAAGTATCTGGGTTGGGGTTTTTTTAATATATAATTTTAAATGAAGATTGCTTCTTATCACTGTTAACATTTATAGTGAAAATGGAAACTTCTTTTTTCTTGATTGGGCATCCTTTTAGAATTCAAAAGATAGTAATATTCAATGCAAAATAGCCCTCCAGACTGGGGTGCTGCTATTCTATTATCTCCCCAGTACCATAAAGGCACAGGAGACCTTTGATTCTGGACGGACAACCAGTTTGCAAAAGGATTTTAAAATCTGGTGCTCAGAGCTGTGAACAGTTTGCTTAATTATTCTCTGATATGTTCTTAAAGAAACCTAATGGCTTTTAAAAAGCTGTATCACAGTGGATCAGTGTGAAGACCATCCTTAGGATATACTGCTTTGTGAAATGAAGTGCAGAGCTGTCTCCTGATGGTACCTTTAACCAAAATAATATATTCTTGGGAGACTCTGTTAATAACTAGTGTACTATATAAACCTCATAGGTGGAACTATGAGAGACATAGATCATCTATACATTGCAAATTAAAATCCAGATCAGCTGTAACAGCTAGGAACAGTGTAGGGAAAAGAAGTGGATGTAAAAGAGGCCCCAGAAAAGGTGCAGCTTCAAAACCTCCATAACCCAGAGAAATGAAATCATATCAGCCTGAAGGATGTGCTTCTGCTCATGTGGGGAATCACAGTTCGGCTTGTAAGAGTTTGTATTTGTATTTGTGTTTGTATCTTCTTCTACACAGAGCTATGTCAACCTGCTCTTCTGGTACCAGTTCTTCTGTGGGTTCTCAGGCAGCACAATGATAGATTACTGGCAGATGATTTTTTTCAATCTCTTCTTCACCTCGATGCCTCCTCTTCTCTTTGGAGTCCTGGATAGAGATGTTTCTGCAGAAACACTTCTAGGTTTGCCCGAGTTGTATAAGAATGGACAAAATTCAGAGGTATGTCTTGATTGCTGAAATAACTGCTTGATAAGCCAAAGGACTGCAGATGTCTTGGTTTTGTGAGGAGGGAATTATAGATTTATTTGGAACCAAATGATCCATTTATGGTTTCTAGTTTACTGATGTTCACTAAAAGAAAGTATAATTGTAGCTGTCAGAAGAACTGGTAAGGAACATATGATTGAAGTTGCTTCCTGGAAGTGAGGCTGGGTGCTTGTTTCATAGTTGGAAGATGTAAATGGGAAGGTTTATTCTGTCATTAAATATATGGAGCGATCCAGTTTGGTACCAGCACGCTGCATTATAATAAATGATGTGCTAGTGAATCAGCCCTGTGTTTGGTGTTTCTGATCTGAAGAAGAGATGATGGAGCAAATATGTGTGTGTATGCATATATGTACACACCATATTGATAGAAAATTTCTCAGTGAAGACGTAAAGAGAAATGTAACAAATTAGGGTAAAATAGTTTAGCTGGTCCATGATTAAACTCTGCTCAGATTTGGTGCTTTGAACAGTCTCAACCTACTGAAGAAGAAAAGCTTGTTAAAAAGATTACAGCAAAGTGACTTGAAACACAAACCCTAAAATTGATAACCAACTTGACAGGGGTTTTCTCTGCTCTCACACTCAGAAATACACCTGTTGATACGTAAATGATTTTGTCACAGTTTGGTGTCCAGCCTGTTCCAAGCATGAACTGTTTCATTTAGTTACTTTTTTCACTTTGACTACTCGGTGTTGACAACCCTCAGAAAACATTCATGAAATATGACATGTTTTTACTGCATTTTGCCTATGAGGCTTCAAGAACCAGCCTGATATCTCTATGTTTGCGAAAAGGACACATATACAGACATACATACCTGGTTTTGCAAATACATACAGTACAGTAGCACTTATTCCAAATTACCTTAACATTTTTAATATGAAATTATGAGAATGTTAATGAGCAAAATTTGAAATTACCTGAGTTTTAAATTGCAAAATTGCAGGGTACTTAGGAATTCGCTTATTTTCTCCTAACATTTACTTTCATTTTCCTGGAGTGTGATTTTTAGCACTGATGAACACTGGTGGTTCACACTGTGTTTAATGATGGTTTGAAAACTCAAGGCAACAGAGTGCAGAATTTGAGGCTTTTGGGACTTTCCATCACTTTTCTTAGGAACTGTTCGACCTCACATATATGCAAAAGATATGTTCTTTACCATTTTGAAGAGGTTGTTGTTGCTGCTTTAGCATTTTGTCTGCATTAAAACAACATGAGTCCAGCCTTCTGTCACTCCAGTAGTGTACCCCACTCCACAGGAGCTGTGGCCATACAGGTCACTAGATAAGTTTCAATATGCCAAGTAACCAAGTTAAAATGGCACAAAATACATGTTTTGGTAGAAAGAGCCTTAACAGAAAGGAAATATGACCAATTCTATAGCTCCAGTAAGAGCTTTGTTTGAAAAATATCTGAGGAATGGGGTCCTTTGGGGAGGTGGGGGATATTCATGACATTCAGCTTATAGTTGAGCTCATAGCCTTTAGCTGACTTCCTAATCTTCCTAACGTGTGTCTTTAGTTAAGGTCTGTCTTCAGTTAACACAGTGAAAATGCATTTTCAAAGATAAGTGTTTGGTCTAAATCAGCTGCTCAGGAGCTATTTACTCATGAAGGGAGACCAGTTATCTAGAATCAGTAGTATGAATAGAAGAAAAACAGACAGCAATTATGTCTTCAGGACAGCCTAGAGATGTGTTTCCCATCATAATGACTCTTATCTATAAATTCCTACAGATATACAACCTATCAACTTTTATTATTACAATGTTGGATGCTTTCTATCAGAGCCTCATTTGCTTCTTTGTCCCCTACTTGGTAAGTATCAGGGTCATTAATATTCTTATTTTCCTATCCTTCTTAAAAAACCCAGATAAATTCATTTTTGAATTGTCAAGGTTCATCACGGTCTATCTGCCTTTTTTCTAGACCTATGAGGACTCTGACATAGACGTGTTTTCCTTTGGAAACCCCATGAATACCATCTCCCTCCTGACCATTCTCTTGCACCAAGCTCTAGAAATGAAAACATGGGTATGTGTTTGATCTGTCCTGTTCATAATGACTGTTTTTCTATTTTGAACACGGCATATTGTGTAAACATTGTGTTTTAGAGTCATCTACCTGAATTCTGGGTCAGAAAAAGTAGGTAGCTGATGCACTACTGGATATGTTCTTTCTAATATGACTTTATATCCTCCTGTCTTATACCCAGAGTCAGTGTCACAAGCATCACTGTCATTTTGCACATTCTGCTTGCAGACCCTGTTCCACGTGGTAGTGATGATTGGCAGTGTGGCGTTTTACCTGGTCTTCTCTCTGATCTACAATGCCTCCTGCGTGCTCTGCAGCCCTCCTACCAATCCCTATTGGATTATGGAGAAACAGCTTTCAGACCCCACCTTCTATTTGCTGTGTCTTATTACCCCCGTCACCGCGCTCTTGCCAAGGTTTGAATGACACACTGCTTTCCTCTCAATTTTCATTTTGTGAATTTGTAGGCATTTGAGTGAAATAACAGCAACGCTGTGTTATAGATATGTGATATGTTGGGCACATGTGTTACACAGGGACAGGTAAGGAGTGTGGAAGTCAGATGCCTGGGTTCAGCTTTCCAGTTCATGAACCATCAATTTATTCAGTTATACAGCCATAGAGAACTCACTTTATACCTATTGCTTTTGGTTTCCCACCAGGAAAACCTTTCTTTCTGGGGGGCTTAACAAAGTTTACCAGTACAAATCTGTTACGAAATTGCTCCTTATCATAAACACAATGTTGTTGAGTTGATAAAAACTGGAAAGAGAGACTTTGAAATAGTCTTATATGCATTGAAAGTTACAGAATGTATTCTGTTTAAGTACATTATAGCGCATTATTAGACCAAATTAAAAAACATGTTTATATATTAAATAATTTTCTGCATCCAGAATTCTAGTTTTACTCTGTGTGACAAATCAGGTTGGTTAAAGATAGCTTTAACTGAGGCTGAATATTATTTGGAGAGGGATAGTTATTTTGATAGGTTGCTGAGAAAGATTGTTTGAAAAACATAGCAATTCTGTTCCTATATATGTATGTGGTAACCATACTGTTTTTAATACTTAATACCGTAATCATTCTTTAAGCAGATATGCTTTGTCTGAGTTTCACTATTTATTTAAAATCTGTATTTGTCCTTGGGCAGTGACAGAAATGGTTGGTTTCACTATCTTGCTAGTGTCCTTGTCATCCTAATTGTCATGTAGTGCAGCACACTGGTATTGGAAGAATCAAGAAAACATTTTAGTATCTCATTCTGCAAGTGCTTAAAGGCATTAGAACCTGAACCTTAACTTTGTCTAAAAAGGAACCTTTCACGACAGGTTATGTTCTCCTTCAAATTATTATTTCCCCATTTGAGTTGAGATGCTCTTATGATTACATGTTATATCATATAACTTCAGGTCAGGATAAACAACACATAGTTCAGTAAGGTCTCATGTCTTCTAGGAAGCGCATCCTTTCCCAATCTGTTCTGCCTCTGTGGGATTTTTGTTTTACTATCATCCCTCATTCACAGTGTCATTTTTGACCCTGAGCTTTCTACTGAGAGCTACATCAAACACGTGATTAGAGAACTTGTATCTCCATCTTGGGAATGCAGCAAGTTTAAGATTGTTGCTGCCTCAGCAGGACGCTGAGCTTAAAGATTTGTATCTTCCTATCTTCAAAGTTGGAGAACTACAGTTCCTTCATGTAGGTACCCCAGATTATTTTCCGCAGAGTCCTTCAGTTCACAGAATATCTACCCCCCAGTTTTTGCTATAATTAGCTGTGTCAGCGTATCACAGCAGTGGTGAAACCACCCTTTGCTAAAGTGCACTTAAGTTCACTTTGTTCATCTCACCACACTGACAGCTCCCTGTCCCCTTCAGAAACCTTGGAGCCTTGAGAATCTGATTTCTTTCTAAGAAGTTTCTAAGAGGTTTTGTTAAAATCCTTGCTCTCCTTGGTTCTCCATTTCGCTATTGCATTCTGTGCTGGCTGACACTTCTGAGACAGTGCAGGCGCTCCGTGGGAGCTTGCCTGTGCCCTCCCTGCACACACGCTTTTCCTGGAGCACTTTTGCAGTGCATCGTCCATGCACCCACATCTCAAAACTGCCTCTGAACTCTGTTTAGGGGCACAAACTGCACTGTGTTAGGTACTAAAGCCCTCAAGTCTGAGAAGAAAGGGATCTGAATATCATGTTCATTCATTGGCAAGGGAAGGTACTGTGTCTCTAGAGGATTTCAACATATAAACCAGATCTACTTCTCCAGCTATGGAAGGCAGGCTGTGGTCTGCCAGGAAGCCCTGCAAAAGCCTGACAGGTAACTGGGTCTCACACTCTGCAGGGCTGTGGAAAGGACAGAAGCAAATGAAAGCAGTTCATGGAATGAAATACACAGTTCTCCTTCCCTTCTCTGTCTTCCTGTCTGATCCACCTGCAGCTTGCACAGAAGATACAGAGAACAGCTTGAGGGGAGAGAGGACAATATGGTCCACACCAGATCAGCATAGCCAGACCTGGTCTCTCTGTGGCTGTGCTCTTAGCTGCCCAACTCTAAATAGCAACTGAACAGTTCCCAGTCCTGAGATGCTATGGGATTAACCAGACTGAGCCCAGGCACACCAAATATATGTTTATCCACTCCTACTTGTTCAGATAGGCCTGAGAAATCCATTGCCTTAAAAGGCCTTTCTGTACTTTGTCTAGCTGTTAGGTTTTTTAATCTTGTTATACTTATTTATGCATACATTTAGCAAGCAGGATGTGAGGACAGCAGCTTTCTTAATGCAATTTCAAAGAGTCCCCATGTTTGTTTTAAAATGCATATCGAGGCCATCTATGTAAAGGTCAAATCCTGTTAAAAAGATGCTCTGAAAGAGACTTTGGTTTTCAGACAAAACTAACACGACATGGAGAGAGGCTGTGTGCTTTCTCACTGCTCACAATATATGCTTATGTAAGTTCTCTGTTCTGCAAAGGGGAGGTAGGACACTTTCTGGTTTTTTCTGCCTCCTGAGCAAATACATAAGCTGAGGTTCTTCAGTTTCTGGGTTCATGATATGTATCAAATCAAGATCCCTTCTTTAGCTTTTTTTAACAGTATAAATATAACTCAACCTCTTCAAATACTGCATCTCTTGGTAAGTTTCTGTGCATCATTCTTACGGTGTTCATTAATCAGGTGGTTCTATTATAATTTATTTAGTATTCATATACATGTAGTTGACTTGACAGGTCAAGGTAAGTGTATACTTACATGTTGCATTAAGATCCAGGAGTCAACCCAGGTATAAGGTGTTTACTAGATGCCTGTAGAGCAATGGAAAATTAGCAATTGGATCCGTGTTCTGTGATGTAGATTATGGAAGGAACCCTCTAGTAAAATAATCCATTCTTTTCCTGTTTCATCAGGTTCTTTATTTTTGCTCTGCGAGGAACCATTGGAACACCTCTGATTCTGAAAGCACAGCAACTAGATAAACTTCCTAAAGGGCAACAGGATCTTGAAATCCAGAAATTGAGATCAGGAAAACAACCTACTTCTGGTGCACCTGTAACATCACCTACATCTAATGATGATCTTGACCAAAACATCAGCCACTTATGTGTGTCACCATTTTTACATCCAGCAACAGCAGCAGTGTCTCACAGGGACACAGAAAGTCAGAGACTTTCAACCTCTGAAGTGAATAGTCTCAGGAAACAGACTCCTGAAGGCTACTATTTCTTTAATAGGTGGGCAGAGGAAGAATCTACTGCTACAGACACTTCAGCAGGACCTTTCTCTGGCCATTACCCCCTTGTACCCAGCAGGGTAACAACTCCTGGACAGGACAGTGGCAAACTGACTAAAGGTAATGGGAACAATTTTAACCATGGAAGTCATCGGCGATCTGTTAGTGCAGTGACACTCTGAAGGAACATTCAGAAATGGGATACACAGTCCACGTGGAGAAGGATACTATAAGGAAAATAAAAAGTCTATTTATACTTAACCATGATGCTCGCTACAAAAGGAGAGAGAGACCTGAGGAGTAGTACAATAACATCTCTAATATGTGACTTTTCCTAAGCGTGCATATAGTTTGTCATTACGTGACTTCTTGATCTTCCTGGTTTTGTCTCATTAGAGGAATGTTACATGGGCATCACACAGTTTCTGAGAAATGCACAATTACTTTATTTCATGAAGGGATATTTTTCTTTCACAGTAATTGGGAGTAATTGTACTAGTAATGTTTCAATGTTATTATGCTGTTGAGGTAATAGAAAGAGAATCCATTCTATATTAAGTCTTAGAGCAACACATCCCACTCTAGCTTTTACTATCAAAGTCTTAAAAAGACCTTACTAACTTAAAATTACAGTTCTGCCTGGAAAATATGTTACCTCTTGATACTAAAGGTATTTGCAGAATAGCAGCATTGGAAAGAGATGACAGAATGTTCCAGGTTTTAATATATGGAATTCATCAGTATAACAATATCAAGTTTATAGTCTGTTTCTCTGAACAGTAAGCTCACTATTTTTATGCAGCCAGTGTTTTGACCCAATACTGTTAAGAAAAGGACAAATGAATTTATCAAGTAGAAAAATGCAAATAC
>JANHGB010037534.1:0-20368 GCA_026283785.1 Coracopsis vasa
CCACTATCAGCATAGCTCACAACCTCACAAGGGCACGCAAGCTCTTTCCCCACGACAAGGGGGTGTCCGTGAAAGAGCTTACCTGATATGTGCCTACTAACCCAACAGTATTTTGGGGATAGAGGACATGTCCAGCACAAAAAAAAGCTCATGAGAAACCAGCACAAGATAACATAAGGAAAATCATGAAGCAAAATACCTTGCAAAAATCAAGAATTCAGACAGTAAAATGTTTTATATTTCCTGCTTCACCTACCGCTGGAACATACAATACTCACTTGAGCATTCACTCTTTCAAGAGTTTGTGATTCTCTCTACCAAGTATCATCTAATTCGACCTACACTATCAGCCAACAAAAGTACATAATGTACATTATTTTCTTGTCTATTAATTTCTGTTTACATTTAGCAGACTAAAATTTCAAGTCAGATGTTTGCTATTAAAATAAATTTGTGAACAAGCACAGGGCTGTTGCATGTCTGCTTTTCATATATTAAGTGTGAGGAGTGGAAGAAATGCAGAGAGAGTTTCTCAAACACCACTATTAAGAGTCTTGCATTTAATTCTAGTTTTTCCTTAGCAATTACTGCATGTGATCCTACACAGGTTTTATCTCAACCCCATGTCTTTGAAGGTAGGAGTGCTGCTTTTCTTTAATTACTTTTGCTATTTGGGATTTATATTCCACTTACTGAAGTTCCAACGAATACCATTCCCTAGAATGCTTCTCCCCCACCACCTCCCACCAAAAATTTTCTTAAACTTTATATGGAATATCAGGCATATGAACTGTTACTTACCTCTACCTTCACAGAA
Source organism: Coracopsis vasa (assembly GCA_026283785.1). Taxonomy (NCBI): domain Eukaryota; kingdom Metazoa; phylum Chordata; class Aves; order Psittaciformes; family Psittacidae; genus Coracopsis; species Coracopsis vasa. The sequence goes on from JANHGB010037534.1 coordinate 818, forward strand.
TTCCTGTTGATGGCTTGATTACAGTTGGACATTTTGTTTCCCCCTTTGAAGCCTTTCTCTTATGGGGTCCCTTATGTAAAACTCTATATAATTAACAAAATTCTCTGCAATACAAGTATCTCCTGAATTTCAATTCTGACCTAGCTTGACTCGCCACATTAACTGAATTAAAGTGGTTTCCTGGAAGGACACTGTTTATTGATGAGATGACCTAACCAAATGTTAGCTTGGCAGGTATCCATAGTCAGTAAGGAGACATATAGAAATCTGGGGTGAAAAAACAGTCAGAAGGAAATTTGTTTTCCAGTTCTTTTGAAATTAGGCTACTTCAACTCTTAAAACTCCATTTTGACATTCTTGATGTAACTCACACAAAACTCTGGGACATACTCTGTCCATCAGAAGCCTGTATTTGAGAATTTCACTTAAAGCTACTGAATCCTTCTGGTGAATATAAAAAACCCATCATGTAGATACTTGATATTGCCAGGGACTTCTTTAAGAATAAAGCACCAGTACACCACTACTGCTGTGACACAGGAGTAACACAATCAGCTTTTGGAGTTTCAGTCCTCTCAGAAAAAGGCATAGGGCTTACGTGAAAACAGGCATATCCTGAAGATAATGTATGTTTTTGAAGAGGAAGGTCCAGAATGGGTTTGGCTAACCCCTAAACATTTAGGAAGAAGTTGAATATTCACAGCAAGGAACAAAGGAAGGATAATAACTTTGCAGGACAAGCACCTAAGCTTATCACATACTAATCCAAGTATCATAAAGGTGTTCAGATCTCTAGTGAGACCTAGGTGCCTTATAGAGATTACAAAACAAATCAGGTGAACAGAAAGAAGTGGGCCTGGTGATAATTAGGACAGTTTACTAAATAATTGGCTATGGGGAAGCAATACTGTGCAAAACAGACTGTTCAGCAGCATACACACTGTCATAGGATAATTCTCTGATGCTTCACATCTTATTTTATGACAATATTTCGACATAGCACAGGGGTGGAAGCAGAGGAGGGCAAACACAGCTTCTACACCTGGGAACAAAAAAAAGCTGAGAAGTTTCAGATTTTGAACTGAACTTAAGGTCTAAAGAAAATACTAAAGAGAAAAAGGGAGAAAAAAAGAAATAAAGCAATTAAATGAGTAACAGCTAATCACTTAATTCCATGAGAAGATAAAAGGTTTTATGGAGTTAAGGGTTTTGACGCTGTCTCATCTGATACACTCATGAACAGGGGAAAAAATACAGTCTAGATGGAAATAGATTAGCACAGAGGCAAAGCTGCTTAGAGAACAATTCTCAGAAAGTTATTATCAATGCCATTTCATCAAAATTAAACAATACAGCTACTGAAGTTCCCTATTGATTCAGTCCTAGTCAGTGTTTTCATCAGTGACGAGGATGCTGGCAGATAAAACGTGACAGCCAGTTGGAAGGACAAGCCTAAAACTGAAAGTTATCTTGACAAGGTGGAGCTATGCTTTGAAAAACCAAACTGAACCAAGCTAAATTACCTTTAAACGGACAATATTCTGAATCTGGGATCAGTAACCTACTACACAAATACAGCATGGAAAAATGGTTTCACAGAAAAGGATTTGGAGGTTTTTATGGTTCAGGAGCTAAACATCATTTTATGCTGCTGTAAATGTGATGTATCTGCTAATACACAGTTCATAGAAGGTAAGAAACTATCCTGTATGTACTTATCAAGAATATTTATCAAGAAAAAATACTCACACAGAATGTTGTGTCAAATTTCAGGCATTTCAATAAAGATGAGGCTCAGCTGTGGATAGTCTGGAGGAAACAAGAAAAATTACAAAGATAATACGACTTGTGAAAAAGGGAGGAGGAGAGAAAATCAGGAAAGAGGAAGAGAAGATTATGATAAGTTTCTGAGTACCTTAACAGCTGCTGCAAAGACCGTAGTATGAATTGATTTTCCATGCCTAGGAATTACATAGAATCATAGAATGGTTTGGGTTGGAAAGGACCTAAGATCATCTACTTCCAACCCCCTGCCACGGGCAGCGGCACCTCACACTAGATCATGTCTCCCAAGGCTCTGATCAGTAGTAACAGATTTAAACTGCTTCAAAAGAAAGAGCCAAGTTAGTCCTAAGGAAAAGGAAAATCTAACCATGTGGAAAATAACATAGTAAAACATAATATAATATAATAAAAATATAATCTGTGACGCATCTATCCCCTACAATAAGTCCCTTCATTCCACAGATGTGGACTGACAGACACCTAATGAAGTTTGACAAGGGCAAATGCAAAGCCTTGCCACTGGGATTAAGTAGTAGTCCATGTGTACTTTTTGTATAAAACACAGAGTACGAGACAGATGCTGATGTACTCAAGTAAGTCCATTATGATTTGGAGCATGGGGCACATGAAAACTAGAGGCTGAAAACTAGGGTTGTTCAGTCTTCAGAAAACAAAACTCATGCTCAGACCAGAACTGTCTAACAGGAAGCTGTCAAGAATAGAGAGAGCACCAAACCTTCAAAAAAGGTCAGTTAGTTTACTCAAGACCATGTGTATCTGGTCCTTAGTATCTGGAATATTCCGAAGGATAGAAATAATATCATAGAATCATAGACTCATAGACTCAACCAGGTTGGAAGAGACCTTTAAGATCAAGTCCAATCATTACCCCAGGACTGCCAAGGCCACCACTAAACCATGGCACTAAAGGCTTTGTCTACACAGTTTGTGAACACTTCCAGGGACAGTGACTCCACCACTGCCCTGGGCAGCCTCTTCTGATGCATGAACACCTTCTGAGGAAGGAATTGTTCCTAATCTCCAGTCTAAACCTCCCCAGGAGCAGCTTGAGGCCGTTTCCTCTTGTCTTGTCACTTGTTCCTTAGGAGCAGAGACCAGTCACCTACTGGCTCCATCCTCCTTTCAGGTAGTTGTAGAGAGTGATAAGGTTCCCCCTGAGCCTTCTCTTCTCCAGACTAAACCCCCCAGGTCCCTCAGCTGTTCCTCATCACACTTGTGCTTCAGGCCCTTCACCAGCTCTGTTGCCCTTCTCTGGACCTGCTCCAGCACATCAATGTCTCTGTTATAGAGAGGGACCCAGAACTGAACACAGGATTTGAGGTAACCGGTTTAGCTTCCCCTTTTGCAAGTTGAAGTCTCACAAGGTAAATCAAGTTTGCACAATACATATTCCTACTAAATCCACAGGCATTTGATGATGTCATATAAAAGTGTCACTAGAACATGAACCTATAAACCAGGAAAATGCTTGCAACTGCCTTGCCTCATTTTTATTTTCTTCTTTTTGCCATCACCATCATTACTTGCAATAATAGTGCAGCTAATTTGCTATGTTTTCTCAGCACAGCTGGAGAAGTCATCTGACTTTTGTCTTGCACCCCCCCTTTCCAGGTACTCTGCATGCAGTTATTTGTCATGAACAAATAAATTAACCTTAACTATTATGAATACTCAGACTGCCTTCAATAAGAGGTGGCACCTTCAGACCCTGTGCATTCAGCAGCAGGAGGACAGGAAATATTTCTATTATTGAACTCCTTGGCACTGTCTTGCTTGGAGGTATTTATTTTAATAAACACAAGGTCATTACGCTGGCATGAAGACACCACAGGTTCTCTCTGAGTGTTATTCTCTGATTAACATTATCCATCTTGCTTTTGTATCTCTGGCTGAATTTTGTCAGCCTTAACTGGGCAGCTCCTGTTAAAATTAGAGAAAACCTCAAGGGAGGCCAGTTTCAAAAGAGGACTGTAATTCTGGTAAGTTAGCAGACATTTCCACACGCAGTAACAGCTCCACCACCTCCGTGCTGCTTGCACTTTCAAAACCCCTCTCATCATAGTAAGCTACGAGACTGGCATCTATGTCTGCATATTAAGGGCAAGACTGCTGCTGTCTGATTCACCTTTTTTATTGTGTATGCAAAATAGAACGTAGCAATGGAGGTCTTGGTCATTAAGGAGCATTTTTAAAAGCCAGAAATGTGATATTATTATTGTGATTGAATCTAGAATGAACAATTACATACTCTGTTACACACCTCTATTTCATTAGACTAATTGTACCATCAAACCAGCCAAGGCCACCCAGTTTTATGGATGTTTCAGTCCACTGCTGCTGCCACAAAGCACTGACTTGTCATCATGCAGAACAAAAGCAATATGATGAAAAATCACACACGGCTCTAAAAAAAATCTTATGAAAAAGGTCATTGTACCTCTAGTGAGGACGGTCTCATTGTTACTTCTTTTCTATGCCAATGAATGGAGAACTAAATGTTCCTAGAAATATCTTAGAGAGATGCTGCATCCTTTGTCAGTGATGAAACCACCAAATAGTGTTATGAAAAAGGAAGATAACGAAAAGATCACTGAGTGTGAAGGCAAAATCAATCAAACAAACAAACAAAAAAACCCTACCAAACAAAATTCTCAAGCCTTCAATTCCATTAACACATAATTTATTAGAGATTGAGCTTTTTTCTGAATCTAAATATAAAGACCACAGACTATCATTCCATATGTCAGAAAATAGAAAAGAAACCTTGCTGGAATTCTGTTGACCTAACAGACACAGGCAGTGACTGCATTTATCTGTGTATTGGACACCAGCACAATAGTGCTGTTTGGTAAATAACAATGTACAGGAAGAATATGGGAGAGGCGGGGGAGAATCTTTTATATCATTCTAACCCAAGGAAAGTGTGGAGAAGAGATTATTCCAAGCAGAAAAAACCCTTACTGCAACATATGTCTCCCTTCCTGTTTACTTTCACTAGCAAAAAGATTTAAAAGAACTGATAGAAAAGGAATTATTCTTTAGCTTTTAATTTTTTTTTTCATTTGTTATAGACAATTATTAATCAGAGTATTTTTTCTGAAGCCAGGATGAAGCTTCTAATGTTCATAGCAAACACAGAGACCTTAGAAACTTGCCCTATGACTTACTGTTGCATTTGGGAAATCATGTATCCACTGTCTTGTTTCTCAGGCTTAGAGAATAGTAAAAACCTTCTCAATATTCATGGTAATATATAGGAATGGAAATACATTTGTGCTTCTTTCAAAAATGGTCAAAAATTTGGCTGCTGCCAAAAGTGATTAATCTTCCTGCTAACTCTGCCATTTAGAACAAAACCTGTAGTTCAAAAAACATTTTTAATTACCATTCACTTTGAGACCATTAACCACTGTGGTAATGCATTATGTTTTCTTTGTTAGCAATGATGTGCACGATATCTGGTTCTCTCTCTCCTTATTTTTCTCAGGTAAATAACTTGTTCTGTACATTGGGTGAAGGTAGGCAATCAAGCTCTTAATTTCAAATCCCATCATTTTTCCTATATACACTATTCAAAAACTGGGACCTCTATACCCAGAAGATTTGGTGACAATGGGCAATTTAGTCACAGAAAGAATTCTCAGAGCTCCATGCTGAAATGATTCATATACAAACAGGTTTCAGTGCATTCCTTTCAATACTGAGCATGACCATATAACTATCCTTGCTGGAATACTTTGCAGTGCCCAAAACATCACGCAGAGCAAATGCAAGCCTGTGTCATGTTTGCCATCAACTGTTACTTCCACCTGGCACCCCTGGTACACTGATTCAGGTCCCTTTCTATGCTTAAAGCACCCTAGGTGTACTTTTAGTAACCCCAACCACACAAGTTACTTCAGTTTGCCTTCTGAAAAGCTGCTTTATCTGTGCTCTGAGTTTTCCTTTTTCTATTTCTGGTAATATGCATTATTAATCATCTCTTCTGACTCACTTTCATACCACATGTAAAGCACAATTGTTTTACCTTTCTGTGCCAATTTTGCAAGCACTCCATCTCTCCACTACATATTATTATGCACATCCAGATGCATACAATGCTTTCTTGTCCTCACAGTTCCCACAGGTGACTCAATTGTTTCCTAAAACTGCTAGAAGACATAATTAAATACTAATAACAATAATAATAATAAGAATTATAACAAAGACGAGGAAGTGTTGATGTTAAAGCTAAGGTTTTAGATGCAAACCTCTCTCTTCCTTGGTTTGCTATAGGCTTTATTACAGATCATCACTACACAGATGTTGATCCTGTCTGGAAAGAGATATCTGTCTTGCTGACATGCTGCTTGGCATCTGAAATTTCCATAGATGTATTTGTCCTTCAGCAAGGAAATGTCCTACTTTGAGTTCAGATTACTCTTGGTAGGCAGGGAAGGAGGAAAGAAGTATGCATTATTAACTCTTCATCAACTGGTGTGCTACAAAAAGACAAATCAGAAATTTTTAAAAATAATTAGGATTATAAATCAGAATGAAATATTAAACTGTTCAATGCCTGTTCTTATAAACTGTTCAGACACTGTAGATGATTTATTTTTTTTAAGCATTAATAATCTATAAAAATTACTTAATATTTGCAAAATAGAGAAAAAGAGTTTGCTTAATGTTTAGACCACAAGCTTCAAATCTGTGGTTCAAATCCAATAGTGGCATTGTTGAAGTGCAGAAAAAAGAGTGTAATACCTTCTTTTGTCTATGCTGTTATTGTATAGTATCACTCAGTTTTAACTAATGTCCATGCTTAGTCACTGATACCATGCCTGTGCTTTGAGCAGATTTGCCCTAGGGATTAATTTAACCAAATTTGGAAAATACTTTAGTATCATCAAGCACAAAGTGTTGCATAAAAGGAGGGAGAGAGGGAGGGGAGCACCTATTGTTTAATTCAAGATAGAGATTTAATAAAGAAATCCTCTGAGTAATCACATATGCCTGAATACTGCTGTGCATTTTCATTTAATAGCTCCAAAAGAAGTAATTATTAAGTAGCTACCTCAGTGTTTTGGAAAACACAACATGCAGTTATTTTGTGATTGCATGTTCCTTTTTTCATATTAACCTTGTCACTTCAAGAGGCCTTAAAACATAATGAAAAAAAGATCAGAGATCCTGTGATTAAGCTGAAGAGCAGCTTGTGCTTTCAAAATCTGGCATTCAGCTTCATCATTTAATAGCTCTTCAGAAAATTTTAGCTTAAGAGACATTTACTAGGAAGTATTTAATCAATCAGCAAAATTAACTGCTTCAATTTTTTTATATAAAAGGAATGTTATCACATGCAGGCATCAAGAACCACCTTTTTTGGGGTTGCTTTATAAGCACACTGTAAATGGCAAAGCAATAAACCAAAAAATCAACCTGGAAATATCCTGACAGATGAAATACCAACCCATTCATACATCCAAGAAAGCAACACTGGAGTAAACTGCCTGTTCTTCCCCTTCCTAGCTCTTCCAGAGCAGACAATTACTTGCAGACACAATACACACTGCAAGAAGTAGCTCAAAATTAGGACTTCACTGAAAAATCTAGATGTCACTTACATGTGTGAGTGATTGATCTGAAATCAGACTCCATTGTCCATTGGTAGAAGCTGAGATAAGACTCTTCTGTCCATTACCTTGAGGATTGGTGTGAGGAATTGCTGTCCATTATCCCAAGAATTGCTGCAGACACCTGTGTGTGTGCAGACATGTGCAGTTGAAGAGCTGGCTGCAAGACCGGGGAAACTGGTCCACCAGGAACATGTAATATGTGACATGAAGAGCAGAGGTACTCCCCCCAACTCTTTACAAAAGGGGAAAAGGACGCCACCAAGAAGCACATTGCCAGAGAGCCATTGTCATGAGGATGACTCCAGAAGGACACCGTGAGGACATTTTCCACTGATGACTACTACAGACCCTGAGGGACACCCTCCATGAGATGTGGCCATGAGGGCAACTCCATGAGACGCACTCCGAGGGGTACCTTCAGGTGGACTCCAAAAGGATGCCTCCATGACACCCACACTGCTGATTGACTGTTGGAGGACACTCTGTTCTGATACTACGAGACTATGAACCCTGAAGAACTCCCACCACAAATGACGATGATAAAGTATCCTCGGGACACTGCTGGATCCATGGTGGTGACTATCTCTCTCTCTCTGCACCCTGAGTTCTTGCTTCATTTTCTACCTTTTTTTCCAATCTGTCCTATTGCTATCTCCTTTATTACAATAATTTCCCTTTTTCACAGTAACTTTTTGTAATTTGTAATAAACAAACTCTGCAGTTAACGGTACTTGACCTCGTTTGTGTCTTAATTTCACTCTTGGAATCACGAACTGAAACAGGGCCTGGCACTGGGGTTTTTCTCCAGTCAGACCTTGACAACATGCTCTCATGAACTTAAAGGTGATTTAACTTGTCATTCTAATCCATGCACTTTATCTAAGCTACATCTATTAATATGCAATCATAGTAAAGTCTGCACTAAAGTAGAACAAATATATTCATTTTGAATGACACTGTCTAGGACATGAAAAAAATCTGGCCAAAGAATATGGCATGGAGCTGGAATTCACTTCTCTTGTTCCCAGATGCACAACTTCTACAGTCAGACCTACCCCAGGTATCTCTACTGTAATCAAAACACAAATGGGCACCCAAAAAATGGTGGTTTCAACCCAGTGTGGTATTTTTTCATTAATTATCAGCAGTGCTGAAACATAAGGTTTTCAGCACCGAAGTACAGACCTTTGGAGAACACCATAACCACTCTATGATTCTAATAAATACTGTGAGGGTGGTGAGGCACTGGCACAGGTTGCCCAAAGAAGTGGTAAATTCTCTCTCCTCGCCAGTGGTCAAGGCCAGGTTGGGCAGAGCTTTGGGTGACATGGTCTAGTCTGAAATGTCCCTGCCCATGGCAGTGGGTTGGAACTGGATGATCTTAAGGTCCTTTCCAATACAAACTAATCTGTGATTCTATGATCAAATAAATTACTCCAAAAACTTTGAACTGCAAGACACTAATGCATTAATGCATAATCTAAGTACCACACAACAGTGTTTAAACATATTTGCTTAGCATCATCTGGAGAGTATTTTTTTTTCCCTAAGCAACAGCAGAGTAATGATCTAAATTTCTTTTTATTTGTAATAATCCCAGATTGGTTTGGGTTAGAAGGGATGTTAAAGCTCATCCAGTTCCAATCCCCTGCCATGGGCAGGGACGCCTTCCACTAGATGATGTCCCCCAAGGATATGTCCAACCTGGTCTTGAGCACTGTCAGGGATGGGACAGCCACAGCTTCTCTGGGCAACCTGTGCCAGTGTCTCACCACCCTCACAGTAAAGAACTTCCTTACATCTACCCTGAACCTCCTCTGTTTCAGTTTAAACCCATCACCCCTTGTCCTACCACTGCATTCCCTCATGAAGAGTCCATCTCCAGCATCCCTGTAGGCCCCCTTCAGATACTGGAAGGCTGCTATGAGGTCTCCATGCAGATTTTCTTCTCCAGGCTGAACAGCCCAAATTCATCTGGCAGGAGAGGCAGTAGAGGCAATGACTTCAGTGTTGTTACCATGTAAACGTTATGAAGCAATCCTGCTATCAGTGATTTGCCATTCTTGGTCCTTCCAAATCTATTCCACAGTAATCATGTAGAAGTGACCTCTTTAGGCCCACAGAGCTGCTGTCAAAAGGTCTGTGGTTTCAGATAGACAGGCTGTTATCCACCTGAGACAAAGCAGAAAATTTTCTTGGGTATCAGTAATACCTTGTCCAGCATCCTAACCCCTGGAGAAACTCTCTTCTCTAGCAGAAACATCATGATTGTTCAATGAACCAGACAGCAAAGGATGAATACCACAAACATTTTGCAACTGCAGATACCTTGAATGAAGGGAGCCCAGATGACTTTGAAGTAAACACAAGTTCATTTCTGTCTACCTAAGCTTACTTTTCAATAGCAAGGCATAGAGGAGTGAGCAAGCCTACTACACATCTATCATTCATGTTTCCCCATTTCATTATAGATAGAAAATGCCTTTACAATATGTCGAGCTGAAATAGCTCTTGCATAAGTCAGAGAAGAAAAACCATAAAAGATCAGCCAGGAGGAAATGCAAAATCATTTAAAACTCGTGAAGGGTTTGTTTCTCCCAGTCTCTGGAAAAGGAAAAAATGCCTCATTTTGCAGAAAACCAAGTAAACAAAAAGAACAATATAAAATTACTTATTTCTTGATTATTGTTGAAAATAAAATCCCTCCCTATTAGCTATCCAACAGAATGACAGACATACAGTCAAAATGGCTATGTTCTAGAATATACTGCTCAAGAAAGAGCTTTCATTTTCTCTTGGATTATGATGATTATGATGGTTTACTTATACTGAAGACATTGAGGATGAGTTAGATTAACAAATCCAGTCTTAATACTGTTTAATATATTTACTGGGTTTAGTGCAGGTCATCTTTTATTGTGTCTAGAGGCGAAGGCACATAAAGGTTGTGTCTATCAGGCCTATTAAAAAATACCCTGAAATTCTGCTCGCCTAGCTGTTAAGGTTTGAATGCCAATGAAGTAACTTGCTGCCCCCTAACTCCTTCTGATGGAAAATGAACAGCACACTAGTCTCCTTTTGTAATTCAGATGTGGCCAGGATGGACACAAATTCAGTCATCGTGCCATTGCTGAAAACATGTTCTGCAGCCATCAGATGATAAAATCATAGAATCCCAGACTGGTTTGGGTTGGAAAGGACCTTAAACCTCATCCAGTTCTTACCCACTGTCACAGGCAGGGACACCCTCCACTAGACCAGGTTGCTCCAACTTCACCTTAAACACTATCAGGGATGGGGCAGCCACAGCTTCTCTGGGCAACCTATGCCAGGGCCTCACTTTGTTCCAATGCATTAAACAGCCTTAACTCGAACAGTCAAATAGTAATTTCTGCTGCTTGTCAGGAGGGTGTCTGCACCCAACCCTTCCTTATCCCTCCCATACTTAAATGGAGTATATATGAAAGATTTTTCATTTCCTAGATGCAAGGTTTGTTATTGCTAAGCTCTTATTCTCCTTCTTATTCAAAGTGAGTGGATCAGAGTAAGACAAAAGCAGCACAACTGGAAAAAAAACAGATTGTGGTATATTATTTTTTTACAGCGACACACAGCATTAATCAGGTGAGAAAACTACATCTCAGCAGAATGCAAACCAAATGAAGAAACAGCATGACTTTCATGCAGAAAGAGAGGTGACAGCTTTTCTTCCACAAGGACTTGATCCCATGCTCAGTAAAAATGAAAACGCAGAGCACACAACCATTCTGCAGGGATGAAGGATTCTGACTGATACTTGTAGTCACAAGAACTGGAAGTGGAAGAATAAATTAGGAAGACCAAGTAGTAGAGACTCATAAGCTAGTAATGACCGTCTAGGACACAGGGACTCAGGCATCTGATGGTGTTCTGGGGGGAAGCTGAAAGGATGGGGAAGAGCACACCAAGCACACACACCTACACATGAGCTAGGTTAAGACATGGGCCACCACTTTCAGAAGCGTGTTGCAGTTCAGGGAGTGACCCACTTGCAATTTATCACTGTGAAAACTAAGTTTTCTTAATGAGTGGAATAATATTTTAATATTTTGGATTATTCTGAGGAATCACAGAAACACAGACTGGTTTAGGTTAGAAGGGACCTTAAAGCTCATCCAGTTACAACCCCCTGCAATGGACAGGGATTCCTTACACCAGAACATGTCCCCCGAGGCTCTGTCCAACCTGGACTTAAACACTGCCAGAGATGGAGCATTTAGCACTTTCCTTGGCAGTCTGTTCCAGTACCTCACTACTCTCACAGTAAAGAACTTCTCCCTTATATCTCACCTGAACTTCTCCTGTTTAAGTTTGAACCCATCACCCCTTGTCCTATCACTAGAGTCCCTGATAAAGAGTGTCTCTTCAGCATCCTTGTAGGTGCCCTTCAGATACTGGAAGTTATCTGATTTTCCCTATATGGTTTTTTTTGGTTTTAGCTAATCTCAGCCACATTTGATCCAAGATGAGTTTTATAAAATGAGAGAAAAATCAAGACTGCAATTGATGACAGATTTTAATATGCAATGTCCCATGTGTTCAGGGAAAAGTTAGTTAACACAAATTATGTATGTGTCTGAGAACAGCATTTTCCTACAAGAACTGGTGAAAACTAACAAAAAGATTTTTCATCAGAAAATTCAGAATTTTGCAGGAACATATTGCTGCACGCAGGATTTCACATAGAGCAATGTCAAGATTAATTACTACACATTCTCATTTATTTTGATAATGTTAAAATATTGATTTGATGAGGTAAATATTGATCCTTAGCATCTCCTTCATTCTGAACTATGACATTAGAAATAGTATTTGAACTATATACACTAAGAAACATTTCCTGGTATCCTGGGTTCAGTTGGTGCAGTGCTGTGTTTCTGACTTTCAGCCTGGGAACAATGCTGATAACACCAATGTTTTTAGTTGTTGCTCAGTGATGTTTACTCTGACTAAGGACTTTCTGAGTCTCATGCTCTGCCAGGGAGGAGGGGAAGCCGGGAGGAAGCAGAGACAGGACACCTGACCCAAACTAGCCAAAGAGGTACTCCATACCACAGCATGTCATGCCCAGTACAGAAACTGGGGGTAGCTACCCAGAAGGGCTAGATCACTGCTTGATCGAGCTGGGTATCGGTCGGCGGGTGGTGAGGAGTTGTATTCTCTTCCCTTGTTATTTCCCTTATCATAATTATTATTGGTGGTAGCAGTAGTGGTTTTGTGTTATACCTTATTTACTAGACTGTTCTTATCTCAACCCGTGGGAGTTACCTTCTTTCGATTCTCCTCCCCATCCCTCTGGGAGAGGGGGGATAAAAGGGAGGTGTGAGCGAGCAGCAGCGTGGTTCTGGGTTGCTAGCTGGGCTTAAACCACAACAGTTCTTTGACTAAGGGCTACTGCATGAACTATCTCTCCTTTAATTTGCTCAAAGGCTTGCTGTTGCTCAGGGTCCCATTTAAAATCACTCTTCTTTAGGTTCACAGGATAGAGAGGGCTTACAATAAAACTGTAATTCCAGATGTGCATTCTCCAGAATCCCATATCACCCAAGAAAGCTTGTGTCCAAGGGCTACTGCATGAACTATCTCTCATTTAATTTGTTCAAAGGCTTGTTGTTGCTCAGGGCCCCATTTGAAATCATTCTTCATCTGGGTCACATGATAGGAAGGGCTTACAATCAAACTGTAATTTAGGATATGCATTCTCTAAAAATCCACAACACCCAAGAAAGCTTGTGCTTCTTTCTGATGAGTTGGTGGAGACATTACTGTTATCTTGTTGATCACATCTGTGGGGATCTGGCAACGTCCATCTAGCCATTTTATTCCCAAAAATTGAATCTCCTGTGCAGGTCCCTTGACCTTACTCTGTTTTATGGCAAAACCAGCTTTCAGCACAATTTGGATTATTTTCCTCCCTTTCTCATATCTTCTTCCGCTGTATCACCCCACACGATAATGTCATCAATGTATTGCAAGTGTTGTGGAGCTTGCTCCATTTCCAGTGCAGTCTGGATTAGTCCATGGCAGATGGTAGGGCTGTGTTTCCATCCCTGGGGCATTCGGTTCCAAGTGTACTGGACCCCCTTCCAAGTAAAAGCAAACTGTGGCCTGTGCTCTGCTGCCAAAGAAATTGAGAAAAATGCTTTGGCAATGTCAGTAGTGCCATCCCACTTGGCTGTCTTTGACTCCAGTTCATATTGAAGTTCTAGCATGTCTGGGACAACAGCATTCAGCAGTGTCACGACTTCATTCAGGCCACGATAGTGTACTGTTAGTCCCCACTCTCCATGAGACTTTTTCACTGTCTACATAGAATCTACATGTTAAGAGTTTTATTTGCTACCATGATGATAATTTTGGTATAAAGAAAAGCAAGAGAAAAATAGAGAAACAAGGGAAGTATTTTTGGTACCCTTACACCAACTGCTGATCTTAATATTTTTATTACATTTAATTGAAATTAGGTAAAATTGTAGTTAAACAAATTGCTGTACATTCAGGCGGAAACTGCCATCAGATATATAGAAATATAAACTGCTTATTGCTTATTTTAGTTTTTATACTGCTGAAAGCTATTGGTAGGGTTACTTGTTTAACTCAGGTTATGGGAAATTTAGCTTCTGCAGGAGTTTGATCAATTAAATTCTTAGAACTATTAGGCAGTTTCTATTCAGTATTCTCTCCTATGCCACAAATTGTTGTTGTCTTGTATAATGTAATATAATCACAGACTGGTTAGGGGTGCAAGGGACCTTAAGACCGTCTAGTTCTAACCCCTTGCCACTGGCAGGGACACCTTCCATTAGATCAGGTTGCTCCGAGTCCTGTCTAACCTTGCCTTGAACACTGCCAGGGATGGGGCAGCCACAGTTTCCCTGGGCAACCTGTGCTAGGTTGCCTCACCACCCTCAAAGGGAAAAACTTCCTTATATCTAATTTCAATCTACCCTCTTTCAGTTTTAAAGAGGGTAAAGGTATTCTACCTACCTGCAACTTAAGTCCCTACCCATCTTTTCTGTAGACCCTGTTTAGACACTGGAATCTGCTCTAAGGTTTCCCTGAAGCCTTCTCTTCTCCAGGCTGAACAAGCCCAGCTTTCTCAGCCTGTCCCCATAAGAGAGTTGCTGCAGCTCTTGAAGCGTATTCATGGCCCTCATACATAATATACGTAGTGAAAACATCAATTTAAAATTTGAATAATGGTCAGTTCTTTCAGTGACTTTCTTCCATTATATTTATTGATTAATGGCATTAGTATTAGGAAGTCACACTTTGTCAAAGTTGGTGAAACCACAAACTTTCCTCAAATATGTCAATAATAGAACATTTTCTGACAGATTTTCTTGCATTAGAAAAGAATGCTTTCACCTTGTCAACTAAGAAATGGTATCTAATTTACTAACAGGTACCACAACACTGTTCAGGTGACATTACAGGGTTTGTGACATTGAAAAGAAATGAGAATCATCTGACATTTTGCTAAGGAAAAAACTGGAAGGGCCAGAACCTGCTGGCATATTAGCATACAAAATATAAATGATACTGGAGACATGAAGCTGAATTAGCAGAGTTAAGGGAATTTATAATGAAATAAAAGAGGAGAAAGCTAACATTTTAGGTACTTTTTTGTCTTAGAAATGAGTGCAGCCACGTTTTCTTTTTGCTGACAATACTCATTTTAACATTTCAGTGCTAAGTAAAATATTTCTAGTGATATTACAAAGTAGCCTTTTTTTCAGAAGATGTATCCAAATAAATTTAATGACATGGTTAGAGCAATGTTTCTTTGAAATGTTTGCTTGATCTATATCATAATTTGATGTGTCAATGTTCATAATGTCTTGGTCAAAATCCAGTCTTGGTAATTAAAGTTAGTGGACCAAATTTCAGCTGGCAGTTTCCAATTGAGAGAAAAGGTTTATTTCTTTCCTGCAGCATTATCATGTCCCCTTAACAGCTGTCATGTGTAGCACTGAAGATCTGTTCATCAGAAAAAGTGTGAGTAATATACTGAAGTGGAAAGTGTAATTCTAGGATTTGAATTTTAATTTTCTACTTTGTAGATTCGTGTTTTTAATAGAAAAAATAGACTATTCAGTAATAACTTTTATAATAAATAATAATAAATATATATTATATATTATGAATAAGTAATAGTCTGGTTTTCATTCTCTATAGCAAAGAATTTCTGGACTTTTTTATTTCCTAACACATTCTAAACATTGGAGTTGGGGTACCTGACACTGATTTTGCAAGCTAGTATGTGGCTGACTTCAGTGAGACCACTTCTGAACTCACCTTTCTGGCCTTGTGTCTGGATCTATATAGCCATATAACCCAATGCAAATTCAGTAGCTGTATCACTAGAATAAGAGTTTCACTTCTGAGATAAGATCTGACCTATGTTCTGTGGCACAAACATTTTCTTCTGTTTTCAGTGTTTAGTTCCTCTGATAGTAATGAAAATGTTCGTAGTAATGAAAATCTTCGTTCGTGAAGTCAAGCCATCAAAATGAAAATGTAGGACATGGGCAATTTATGCTAAGTGGTTACATACATATGATACTATAAAAGCAAATCACAGTGGAGGTATTAGAAAGCTGAGGTTATAAAGTCACAGACTGGTTTGGTCTGAAAGAGACCTTAAAGCCCATCCAGTTCCAACCACCTGCCATGGGCAGGGACACCTTCCACTACAGCAGGATGCTTCAAGCCGTGTCCAGCCTGGCCTTGAGCACTGCCAAGGATGGAGCAGCCACAACTTCTCAGGGCAGCCACAGCTTCTCTGAGCACCCTGTGCCAGGGCCCTACCACCCTCACAGGGAAGAACTGCTGCCTAAGAACTCATCTCAATCTTCCTTTTGTCAGGTTAAAGCCATTCCCCCTTGTCCTGTCCCTACAGGCTCTTGAAATCTGAACAGTTCCTCTCCAGGTTTCTTGTAGCCCCCTTTAGGGTTGGTAGGTATTGGAAGGCTGATGTAAGGTCTCCCCTAAGCATTCTCCAATTACATTGTTGCTTTATTTTTCTTTTAATTATAATGAACTTTGGGTATCACTGGAATTGTTTAAGGGAAACTTTGTTGCAGCATCCGTGATAGTGTCAGTGCATTTCAACAAGGATTTTGGTCTCCTGTGCTGCATTAAATAAAACAATACAGAATTTTTAAAATCAATTTGGTGGTAAATATCCATAGCTGTGATGGAAAATATTACTTGGGAAATGCACAAGATCTCCATAAGTAGCTTCGAAGGAATAGATTGAATCCAATTCATATGTGAATGAGTTATATGCATGCAGGAATTGGCTCCTGTCTTCCCACTGACTATACAGTACATAGGTATTCCAGGGTGACTCCAGAGCCTTCCCAGGTGGGATGGCACAGAGTGTTTCTTTTGCACAACTTGACTCTAGCCTATAGAGAATTTGATTCAAAGCAATGCTTATTGTTCTGCTGAGCATGAACAACAGGAAAAGAATGTTTATGGGTTTTTTTGAGTAATTTGCTTTCCTTTTAGATCACTCTTGTATGACATTTCATCCTCCAGAACAGAACCTAGTTGCCACTAGTGGTGGAGACAGTGCTACTAGCTCTCCGAACTTTTTTTTGTGACTCAGTATTTAGGGGTTTTCTTCAGATAGCAAGTTCTAAATTTCTACAATTGCATGAGAATCATGCCATAAGCTGAGATAAAACCAAGGTTCAGATTCTCTTGATGGCAGACAGCAAGTAAACCCAAATGTTAGCTATCTAAGAAAAAATCTCCTGATTGATAAAACGACTTCATAATTATTTGAAAACTTGACTGAACTCTGTTCTTCTCAAGTTGAGAACAGAGTGAATGTGCTTTTTTTCCTGTCCTATGTGAGTGATGAATTCTGCCTGCAGCCAGTATCTGCCAAGGTAGTTTCTATAAACCTTTGGACTAACCCAGCACTTAGAAAACACATTTCCAGATTGATTTAAAGTACCTTTTTCTTTTTAATAAGAAAGCAGCCAACCCCAAGCATAATACGGTCCCTGTCTTTTGCACCTTTCTGTTCCAGCTGCATTGTGACTTTAAAGCTTCCCATGCAGTAAGTGTACAAGAGCTTATTATTTCATAACCTTCTGAGGCCTCAGGTTTGGACTGGTTTTTTATTAGCATTTTAATTGCTTATCAAAGTAATTGAAAACTGTGTTGGAAAAATAGTGCATTTGCTACTAGTCAACACTAAGCTTTTCCCAAGGTCGAATGTACACTTGTGACAGTAGTAACTTTCTTTTGCTGGTGTGATGCCAAAGACATAGTGGGTATAGAGATGTTTTTTACCATGCTTTGCAATCTGCCTCTGCCTGTCATGGAGTAGCAAAGAGGTATTATTCTGTGCATAGCTACTTATGCAAAGTTTGCTCTGAGATGTATTACCCAGTCATTTTATAAAGCCAGGTTTTACTTGTTTAAGCATACAAGATGAGTTTGAAGTGGTTAATGCTGGTAGGGAAGCTTTAATTCATGCTAGTACTCTTGGACAGTGTGCATACTCAGAGATGCTCATTCCACTGCTAACATCTGATCACTGGAATCTAAGCTAAGGCTCAGTTCCTGGAACTGTCTAGAGAAGACATTGAACAGGCAAGCTTTCAAGTAGGCTGGGTTATATTAAGCTGGAAGCTGTACTAAAAGGCTATGAAATAATTGTTTATTGTTTAAATAAGCTGTCTGAGGCCTCACTAATTTTTACAGGAAACATCAGTTTGTCCTACCTTACTTTGAACGTGCTTGAGAAAATCCTGCTCCTTCTCTTCTCTCCTCAAATTTTATGATTTACCTTCAATGAACTTGCCCTTCTTCAGCTATCAGATACTGCAGGGAGGATTACAGCAGTTTCTCAACAGGGAGCTCACTAAGAATATAAAAATTTTAGGCTTATCTATTTTCATTTCAAATTTATAGTTTCAAATAATTCATGTGCTGTCTTGGGTCTTATTTTCCCATCTCACTTGTGCAAAGGCAACTGTGCTAATTCTTCTATGGTCTAAAACGTGATGTCTGAAGAGAAAGAAATGTGAGATGAACCCATCCTCTTCTGTGAGTGTGTCCTTTCTGATTAATATCCCCAAATCTCTTAGTAGTAAGTACTTGACAGAGCTCTGTTGAAGTTGGTGGAAAAGTTCCTTTTTGTTCATTCCTTGTAAGGAGGATTTGAGCATGGCAGTCTTTATAAACTATTTTGTGTCTTCATGCAGTGTAGGGTAATGCAATTCACAAGTCTCTTCAATGGTTTTGTAGGATTCTTTCTTATTTATTTATTTATTTATTTAAATAAAGGTTTTGTTTTGAAAAGTGTTAATACCCGTAAAGTTTCTCTGAGGAATTAAAGTGGAATGACATGGAACAGAAGATTTTTGTTTCAGAAACAGATTTTTGTTCAACTTTACATTGTATTCTAGATGATTGTTCTGTACTCTTCTAACTGACTGTGTTCTGTTTTTACAGTATTTTTGATTTGTTGCACAACAGAGTGCATAATAAGAAATCATCTGTTCAACAAATTCCAGGTATTGGCAAACTCAGTTTGCTGTCCTCCAATCCAGCCCCTCTGTGTGAGCTGAACATAGACTATTTGTTCTTTAACGTGTTGGAGTTTTAATGGATGAAAATTGCTTAGATAAGTTGTGTACTTGAAAGTATTGTCTTTTCAGTGATAATTTATCCTGATGTTCAGAGCTACTAACCAGTCCCAGTGCTTACTGAAGGTAGAGGATGTGTTTTAAACCTCTTAAAGGCTGAGAGAGTTGGGGTTGTTCAGCCTGGAGAAGAGAAGACTCCAGGGAGATCTTATTGCAGCCTTTCAGATCTTAAAAGGGGCCTAAAAGAAAGATGGGAAGAGATTTTTTAGGAGGGCCTCTTGCAACAGGATGAGGGATGATGGTTTTAGACTAAAAGAGGGGAGATTCAGGCTGGATGTGAGGAAAACATTCTTTACAATGAGACTGGTGAAACACTGGCACAGGTTGCCCAGAGAGGTTATGGATGCACCATCCCTGGAGACATTCAAGGCCAGGCTGGATGTGGTTCTGGGCAACCTGATCTAGTTGAAGATGTC
>JANHGB010037536.1:0-19214 GCA_026283785.1 Coracopsis vasa
CTTGGGTTAGAGGCCAAGCAGGTCTTACGAGTTCTTACAAATCATAAAACCTGTGGCCTAATCAAGGCGTATTTAAATGCAAAACTGGATTCTGCAAAACGAACAGCATTGCCAAGCCAACTATACAGAAATTGCAAGTCATGCTCTCAGGTGTATTTGAATTTAAAAGCCTCTTTTTTAGCATGTGAGGTTTTACATTTTAAAAAGACTTCTTGTGAAGCCAAAGTATGAAAAATACATTCCTTTAAAACCTGGGAGGTAAACTGTAACAGTCTTGAGGTAGGGAGAAGTAGATCCTCCTTTCTTGAATGGGTTCCTTCATCTGGAATTCTCTTGAGTCGATTTTTACTGCAGAACTGGGGAATTTTCATGTCGAATTTAAAGTAGCTAGTTTCCAAAAATTACTAATGCTTGAAAAATGAGCTCCCAAAGATGCTTGAACTAGAGATTTTGTAGACTAAAGTCCTAAATTAGGTAAGTTCAAGTACCTAGTGCATATGGAAATTAAAAACTGAATTTTCTGTATTGACACCAACCATAATCATAAGCCAAAGTATTTAAAAATACTGTAAGTAGGAATACTCAGTTTTTACACAAGCAAGAGGTACACAGAAGCAGATAGAGTGCAGAAAACCTGGCCTGGCAGAAAACACAATGAGACGTCAGGCTGCTCCCCAAATGCTACCTCACACCACCAGAACTAATGAGTGATTAGAAAGAATTCCAAAAGCTGGAACAGTGCTGGCCAACCTGCCCTGATCTTCAGAATCTCCTTAGAAAAAAAAGACTTCTGAATAAAACATTTAATTTTAATAAAATTAAAAGGAAAAAAATAGGTAAAATTGGTGCAAGCTAATGATACAGAAACCAGAAGACTTTAGTAGAAATGCTTAATAGAAACCTAATTAAAAAGAAAACCCAAACAACAAAACAAAATCCTAACAGCAACATAAACCAGCCCACAAATGAAAAACCCCAGAAAAATGGAAATCTAGAATCTAATTTTCAAAAAGTATCCTATTGTATTTCAGAAGAACATTGTCTAGGTGGAGGGTTTACTGCAGATGTTACAGCATTAATTCACAAAACCAAGTTCTTATGCACAGTTGAGACCAGACTGCTTCATGTCTAATCAGTTATTCCCTATTTTTAAAAAAACTAAGGATTATGAGTTTTTTGAATAAATGTTTGGTACACAGTAGTGTGCTTTTGTTGATCCAAGTCAAGGCATCAAATATAGCTCCATAGTCTTATTTTTAGTGAGCTGAGTGTAGATTATGATACCTTCTAAAGTAGAAATGGCAGGTAAAGAAGTTACTAATATTTATCTAGATGCATGGTTGATTTTAGACTTTTTGATTGGTAATCTGACATCTACTTTTCTACGGAGAAGAGCTGCCCCAAAATTACATCTGACCGCAGTAGTATTTTTTCCTTTATTTTGAAGCTGCCCCAAAGTTACATCTGACTGCAGTAGTATTTTTTCCTTTATTTTGAAGCTCTTGAAGGATGCAAGAGAATAGCATGTAGTCAAATCTCTTGTTCATCTGTTTTTCATTAAGCTTTCATTAGTAGTCTATTCTCAGCCTTAGAGTGGCTTAAACTTTACTTAGAACGAGAGGATTTTCTTCATGTTTAAGAAGTAACTGAGTGATCAATGACAAAATCAGCATACCCCCTTCCTGTTGGGGGAAGTCATACAGAATTTACTGAGTTTTCTTCCTGTTCTCAGCCAAACTGTTAATTGTAGTCACAAAGTAAGATCCCAGGGATGAAATGCATCAGATCATTACTACCTGGCCTTTAGCAGCCACTACAAGTTGGCTAGTCCCACTATGTGCACAGGACAGAGTCTAAGATCCTGAATGTTACAAACGCTTGCATGTGCACAGTTCTGTTGGCTCAGCACTGCATAAAGTGAAAAGCTGATTAATTCATTAGGCAATGATGAAGTCTTTTTGTTTCACCTTAGAAATCTATTTTTTTCCTTCTCTTCCCACAATGAAAAAATTATTAATTACTATGGCTTAGATTATTCAGTACTGAAATTATGGAAAAAAACAGACTTTTTTTTCTTTGCATTTACAATTCCTTCCAATTTTGTTTCCTCTAGGTTTTGTATGGTTTGCCAACAAAATGGGGGTGGCTACTCCACAGAAATTCCTGTTTCCTTGCAAAAGAAATAAAATGGAATTGAGATTGCACTTTTGTAATTTCTGTAGTTGTGGTAGTGTACATGACTTTTTTTTTTTACTGCTATGTAAATTGCATACGTTTAAGTTTAAGGGAATCTACAGGCATCTTGACTTATTTTTTGTTATTTACAACCCCTGAACCCAGTCCATAGACTGTGCTCTTTAACAGTTCCACCTTTCAGAAAATAATGGTTATGGGCTAATTATTTTTCACTGTTTCCCACTGGTGTTCTTAGAACTGGCCCTTGAATGCATTAACGATGTACGATCTATGTATGTCCTTTGTTAAAAAAACCCAAAACAGACCAAAACCCAATTTTGTTGCTGTCCTGATGACCTGATGCCTGTTTTTTGCTGTGCATTTTAAAACAAAGTCAGATATATTTCTTGTGCTTGCAATGTCTTGTTCTTGCTATTAACGCTAATGTTTTAATTTTGGGGCAGGGGGTAGGGTTACCTTATTTTATCCCAGGATAGCTCACATACTATAGATAGTTCTTTGGTAACATTCCCATATGGAAAAGTACCATTCATTTATGTGCTAGGACTTACAATGATACATCAGGATGTGGAAAAGTTTTATATTAAGTTTTCGTCTCAAAGACAGCTTGTCAAGTAGGTAGTAGATAACTACAGACTGCTTAAGATCACTGTGACTTTCTCTAAGATTTTTTCATAATTCCTTCCTTGAAGGAGACCTGCTTTTTAAGTCTGGTCAGCCTACCTCAAAATGCAATACTGGGTGTTGGAGAATAACCATAATAAACAAATAACCTATTAGGTTTCCTGCTACTGTAATAAATACAAATTCATTGCTGTGATTGCCTCAC
This sequence comes from Coracopsis vasa, assembly GCA_026283785.1. Classification (NCBI taxonomy): domain Eukaryota; kingdom Metazoa; phylum Chordata; class Aves; order Psittaciformes; family Psittacidae; genus Coracopsis; species Coracopsis vasa. Next base: position 3,026 of record JANHGB010037536.1, read on the forward strand.
TGCACTGTCTCACTGCATTATAACCATTCAAAGAGAAACAATTTTGCTTTAAATCTGCAACTTCTCTTGTTGGGCAGTGAGGTCAAGCAACTGTGTTGGGCTAAAAAAATTATGACTCATTAAGTATCAAAATGAGATTTATCGATATAAAGAGTGATGTGTTAGCACTGTTAGCCACAACACAGCATTAGGTATTGCTTTTGGAAATAAAACATTTTTTTGTGCAGGGTCTGAGCTACACCTGACCATTTTTTGGTGCGCAGCCCAGAACCATTACATCAGTGACCTCTTCTAAACAGAAGCATAATTACAATCCTAAGAAAAAGGAAAACTATAAAAGAGAGTAATCTAAAATATATGCATGGAATCATACTAAAGAAGAAATGACTAATTATAAATCAAATATAAAATATTTCATCTGAAAAAACTTGAACAATCTTTTATATTTTTAATTTTCCTTAGTAATGTACATTGGGTAATTACTTTATTACACATTTTGAGGCAAAATTGATCTTTAACTAAAGAAAAGTAAAACTGTTGATAGTAGTTTTGTAAGTGTTAAAAGGGGAGGACATAAAAAGGCTTTAGAGAATACATCAGATCCATGATTCTGTGAATATACTTCCCAGTGTATGTTCAAAATTTCTGTAGAAAAGATACTTCATTTAACTGTTGATTTGTTTCACTGATACTTTGATGCACTTTATAATAGTTGCTGTAAGTTTCCTGAAGTAACTGATGGTAATCTGAAATAAGCTTTTCTTTTTCTCTTAATATTTTTATGGTGATTCTGTAATGGAAATATGTTTTTATATATATATTGATGAAATACATTTATCAATTGCAATCCAAGCTTTATGATTAGGCAACAGTGTTGTTTGTCTTTCAGCATAACTCTTTTCATAATTTCACTAATAAGAGCAGAAGTTCTAACTGATTTAAAGGAGGGAAAATAGAAAATGTATTTGTCAACATAAACAGTATAGCATAATCACAATAGTCTTTCATCTGCTAACAAAAGGAATATAATGAATGCATCTACAGCAAGGAAAACTAAAATCAAAGACTGTGTAATCAAGAAAATAACAGATTTTTTTACTGCAATAAAAATAAAAGCACAGCAAGACTCAGACTGTTGCTTAAGGCATGTCAGGCATCCAGAAACATCCAGCATACAAAACATACTATGCATATATGTACAGGGTCAGACCCTGTCTCTAAACTCATGCTTTTCAAATCAATGGAAAATATGCCTAAGTCAACTTCTAAAGTATTTTTAAACACACTTAATAGATATTGAAACTTTTTTGGTATGAAGTTATACAGAAATCACTCTCACAATCACATGTAAAGAAATGCATGTTCTTAATTGCTAGCTAGCAGAACTTGCAGATGGTCTTTATAATGGTCTCAAACCATCAGAAAACGAAACTGTTTTGTAGCTGAAATCCTTGCAGATACTTTGTCAATAATCATTAGAATCAAGATCTTTACGTTGGTAGAGATGTCTAATTTAAAGAAACTCATAAAATAAATGGAAAATACCTAATTGAAATTGTTTCTAAAGGGTGCTGCATCTTAGAGGAGGATCACCTTTTCTCTGCCTGTCTGTTTCATTAGATAACCTATTTGTCTAAAGCTTTAAGAATACTTGGGTTTCAGAACAATTAAGGCAATCTTTTATCAAAAGTTATTACATGTTTCCTGTAGGAAACTTTTGTATATATCCACTAATGGTTATAAAAATAAATTACACCAAGGGCATGCAAACCAGCAGATATTAACCTATGTGCATACAGGCAAAAATACATACTAAAGCAAAGAAAGGTCAGGTTTATGTACAAGGGACTATATCATAATCATAATGAAAGCAGAGGCAAAAAAATCACTATGTCCTACCTATAGACAGTGTGCATGACTTATTCCCCTACTGCTCATGCTGCTGGCACAGGCACTGAGTTTGTTTCTTAAAAATTCCCCTTCTAATCAGAACTTCCAAAACCACTTTCTCAATATACAAAGGAGATTAAAGATCTAGATGTGCTTCTGTCTGTGTGCTTCATTTGTTAAGTACAGTGGTGTACTCAGTGTCATCTGTGAAGTGGAACCAGTAAGAACATATGTGGGAATGACCATACTACAGAGAAGAGAATCTACCCAATACAGGCTTTGAAAGATGTAAAGGACACATTTCATTTGTCCTTCTGCATAGAGGTAAGTTGTAAAGATGTAAAATGTCATTGGCATATGACCTTAAAAATCTCATTTGAAGGTTGATCTTTAGTCACCACAGTGCATTAGAAAGCTGGGAGTTTTTCCTTATTAACCTAAATAATCTCCTCTAGAAACTCTGAGTTAGAGTTCACTTTGCACTTTTAAGTAACTTTTCTATATTGGCATATTGCTGATGTGTTTCTCTGTCTTTTCTACAGTTCCTTCAGTCTTCCTTCATTTCTTATTTTTAATCTCTCTGGAGTCTCTTTAACTTGTCTGTATTTTAAAGTGGGATATTCAACACAGGATGCAGTACTAATGTAGGTCTCTCCAAAGCTGAATAAAGCAAAATGACTCTCTTCTGCTTCTGACATACTGCAGTTCCCTTTAATAGATCCTAAAATATTTGTCAAAAAAATCATAGTTGGATCACGGTCATTTTGTAATCCTACATAAATCGGAGGTCCTTTTCTGTACTGTTGTTCCCTAGCCATGAGCTATATCTCATTTTGGATTAGTTCAGTTGATTCCTCCTTCCGAAGTGTATGATTTTCTATTTGTCTTCATTGCATATCATCTTGCTGGTTTTAAATAATTTATTTTCATTTATCCAGATCCCTGTGAACTCTAATCCTGTCCTTAACCTCAGAAAACTGGAATACGATTCCCAAAGATGTGTAAGAAGACTTTCATATCTGTGTTCTTTGCTCTTCTCAGTCTTTTTCCTCTTTTCTACAAGATGAGGAATGTCATTCTGAGATGTTATTTCCTCTACTAGAAGGATGTGGATGTCCACTGCTATTTTTTAAGATGTCATTTACATTCTTTAATGGAGATGTATCCTAACAGCACCAATCCAAATGAAATAGAGTAATTGTCAAATGGTGGCATGTGTATTTAGAAGGCTCAATGCAAGATGAAGTTTTCTCCAGAATTATATGGATAGCCAAACCATGATTAGTAAGATTCCTATTAAATAAGAGTTAAAAACTACTCATGGAGTAGAGCCTCAGCCCTGATAGTCTGTAGAAAATTTTGGGATAACCAGTAAGAGCCCTGAGAGAGGGGAGGTTAAAGAAATGGGAGTTGTCTCGTATTATACTGTATAAGGACATCTCAATGGGATGGGATGTTCTAACTCATAGTGATTTGTGAGTTCTGCATGGTTTGTTAACAAGCTGTCCCAGTTTATAAAGTGGCCTATCACAAGCATGTGCTGTAACTTTAAAGATTCTCCATTTCTTTATGCTCTTTGATAAATCACAGTGTTATGTATTCTCTCTTTGATTCATTCCAGGCATATATAATCCTTATCATTAGTTGCATGTATAAAAATGAGATTAATCTGGTTGTCACTGGTGTGTTATTCCTAATGGGTACCATCAGGTTGTAGTCTCTTTCAAGTAGTCACATGTAGCTGTTAAAAGAAGGAGGCCAAGAGGCCAGGAGAAAATGGGGTCAGGGAATAGCTGTTACCACTCCAAGTCCTGTCAGAAATCATTGCAGCCCCTATAATAACACACTCATGTCACATAAAAATGTCTGTAGCATTGCTGTTGATTTTGTCAAAAGCTAAGGAGATGTTCACTGCTCTGAGCATAACCAGGATATGATTGGCCTGCAGATTTTTACAGGAGTGGGTTAGACTGGTTTTAGTGCTTCACTCCTTTTTCTGTGAAAAATTCTTTAGAGTCACTTTGGTAGTTATTTGTCATTCCTGGGAGCATGAGGTCTACAGGAGTTTTTAAGCATATTGTGAACATATGTAAGCATATTACTCAGACTAGTGCTCAGAAAAAAGATACTGTTCCTTTTAATATTATGAAGACATTAATCTCTATTTCTTTTTTCAGAAAACCCTGTAATTTGTGAGTAAATTTGTTTAGTATATTGAATTCTGTAAATTTCTCTAAAAGGTACTTAGATCACAAGCACTGTTTTCTTTAAACAAAACAAAGATAGAAGCTATGAAAACTGATCAGGTTTTTTGTCAGTTTGAAGATGTATGTACTTTTAGGATCTGTGGTTGCTAAAACAATGTGAAATTTTAGCAGCCTGTTTAAATTACGGTTATCATATGAGGACATTTGAAGTGGAGCTGACCTATTATTAATGTCTGTCCTGTTTGATGCCTTGTAGTATTGAAGCTAAATGTATTGATTTTCAGCATAGAAAAGTTTTAAAGTGCTGTATCAGTTTTCATCATAAAAATTCCAGACTCTGTACCACCCACAAGGATGAATAAAGACTGTAATCATCCTATGGAAAATTCAGCAAGTGAAACAGAATCTTCTTAAGAATAGATTGTATAATTTCAGGGAAGGAAATCTAAATCTTATTCATTACTCGTAAGTAGTTTTCCAAGAGGAAAATTGCCATTGAAATCATCATCATGACACCTGAAATATATTGGGAAGAAATTCAGTGCTGTAGAAGGTTTCCTTTATTACTGCTTGAAACTTTGATCCTTTCATACAGCAGAAGATTCAAGGAGGCCTTAGAACAATATATATGCTATCTATATTAAACTGTATTACAGTGTTTTTGTGGTTTCTGATTTGCACGATGTGATTAACAATGTTTTCATAGTTTTGAGGTATTTTGAGTTCTGCGACTGTCCTCATCAGCTTATTTAATAGCAACCCATCAGCTACCATCTTCTCTTCCACCCCAGACAGACTCAACCTTGTTTTCAGAGTCTCTGTCCAATACTGTCTCACTTCTCCCTGTGACTCCTGCACTAAATCCAATCCTTCAGCTTCTTGCCTGTCAGTGTTCAAGTTCTTCCCTTCTTTCTCTCTGGCTCTTTCCTTTTATTCAGTTTCTGTTTTCAGCTTCTTTCCCCCTACTCTTTCAGTAACAAAATCCCTCCCATGCTTCCAACAGAGATTTCTGCGACCCTTTTCTTCCACAGTTGCCACCCCATTCCTGCCTTTTGTTTTGGTTCCCTCCTACTGCTGCTTTTAATATATTAGTTAGGATACATGATCCATATTCAGTAAGTGAGGATACAGATAGCTGAAATTTAGCTAGATGAACAGAAAGAAAATCTTGTCCCTATTTCTCAAGTCTATTTTCTGCTAGTGCCATAATTCAGTGTGGTAATAAACAGCATTCTTCTTTTCTTGTATTAGCTAGCACATGTCATTTTGTTTAAAAAATGTTGCATACATACATGTAAGATTGAAATAGCAATCCAACAAATTTCATATTTAGTGCAAGAACCTCAAGAAAAATATAATTAATGCAACAAAATGTTTGAGATTTTAAGCCCAACAAAAGCCAGACCATTTAGAGCTAAGGTTCCCATAGCAACCTTACTCTGTCTCCTCCTGTGTCTGTGTGATAGGGCCTTTTTTTACATGACCACATATTGCTAGAGAACTTGCTGTATTATTCCATAAATAGAACATCAGTTTAATAGGTGAGTTAACTACACAAGGACTTAAAAAATTATATATGTTTTTCAAGGGAAATTGCATCAGTGTGGCTTGCAGAGGTACTGTACATGTATAAATACCAGAAGAAATTTTCATGTAAGCTTCAACATGATGTTATAACATCATTAACATCCTGCCTGCAAGTGACTTTTCGGCGCATTTTTAGTTTCTCAATTATCTATTTCCTTGTATATATACAAAATATAAAGGCTAAATAATTATGGGAGGAAAATTGTTGGTACTTCTTAAAAACAATACCAGGAGACTCTTCAATTTTACATGATTATTTTCCAGAGTAGGGAGCTATGTAAAAGCATATGGGAACTCAAAAGAGGAAGGCTTTTGTCAGACTTTAGAGCCTGAAATCATCCCATTCAACTGTAAGCACTTAAATAGGAAAGTTATATATACCTTGTAATTTCTGTACAATTTAGGGAGGCAGAAGAGCATCTCCAGAGCAAGATTTAGTTCTCCGGAGGTGTAATTTCCCTTTTGCCTATCTTACTCTACTGAATATACGGTAGGTCTGGAGAAACCAGTCAAGATTCCTTCCTAGCCCAGTTTAATGCTTAAAGTAGGAAAATCTGAGCGGTGTTGCCTAAGAAAAAGGAATTAGTTTTTCAGACAATTCTGAGTACTTTATGTGCCTTATGGGTTAGATACAGGAATCTCCCCAGACTACACCGATGTCTGATCAATGTTTAAGTACATGACTTCACCTTCACTTTGCAATACAGCTGTGGCCTGGGTTAGATAGGACAACAAAGAACATCTCTTTTGAGTAGGTATAGAACAGCACTGTGATTAGTCTGGGTTTACATTGGCTGCAGAAAGACAAATTATACCTTATTTGACCAAATATTAAAATGATGCAGACAATATTACTTAATTTATACACAAAGAATGCTGGAAGAACTTCATTTTTGTGTGCGTATTTAAAACAGCAGAATGAGTTAACATTGATTCAGCACTTTACATTCTTCAGCTGTGACATTTTTTATAGAGGACTGTCTCAGAGAACCTGGGGATATATTTTTACAGACATTGGATAAGGTACCTCAGCACTCAACTCATGAGTTTTGATCTCTACTTCTGGATGCTGGGTTAAGCACTGCAGCTCAAAAGTAATTAAACCATAAGGTTTTGTTGGATCTCGATCAAGGTGACAAAGTTGAGATCCCTGGTAATTTATCCATACCCTTGAAATGTATGTTTGGAATTGGAAGTGTTTTGCATGACACTGATACAAAACTCTGGCAAACCAGATGGCAATCAGTTAATTTGGAAAGGATTTTAAAACAAGAATAATAGAATGAAGAAAACCAAGGAATAACACAAAGAAGTACTCCTGACAAAAAGGAAATGTCATCCACTTCCTCTGCTGGGCTGCAGAATACGTTTTCCATATTCAGTATATTTGTAATAATGACCTACAGAGAATACCTGGTGAATGTTCTGACAATTGTTAGAAGCTAAGCAAGTGGATACTCCTGGTATTCAACCGCTGCTAGCTCTAAAGAAATCTGACACTCATCAATTAGATGACTGGCAGATTCCCGAAGTATCTGCTTTCCCATAATAATATATAGAGAACAATGAGACAATGTATCCAAATGAAAGTGGGTAGCACTCTGAAATATTGAACAGTTCCCCAGAGAAATAATAATGAACTATTCAACTATTATCATCTTTCTCACAGGGATATTACAAGGCAGTAATTGTATTGTGCTGTGCTGGATTAAACTTTGTTGGAATTAGCACATTTAATTGTAAACCTTCATTTAAGATAGAGGAAGTTAAGGTTTGGGTTTTTTTTTTACCCAAACAAAAAGCAAATGCATGAGATCCTAGAGGTCTGAATACTCTAAATGAAAAGCTTTCATCTAGATACAGTTCACCGAGGCAAAGTGGGGAAATAGCTCAGCTGAAAATATGTAAACAACAAATACAAACATAATGGGGAAAAAAGCTTGAGAGTTTGAAGAGTAAGAGTGTGTGACTGCTGTTAGATGTCAAGGCTTATATGTCAGAGCGCAGGCTAAAATGGTTTCTGATGCTATGAACAGGGAAACTGTTATCTAAATCCTGTTATACCCAGGAAGTAGAGCCTTGCAAATTCTCTTAAGTACAAGCAGTAGCAACAAGAATATTTGACCTCCTTACCAGTTTGTGCTTAGTTGATACAGTTCACAACTCTCTATAGTGGGTCAATATACTTTTAACCTATGTTACAAAGTTCAGAGACAACAGGATTATTATTTCTTCTAAGATGGAAGTTACTTCAGCTTCTCACTCACTAGGAGAGCAGCATCCAACCATCAACACTGGCCGGCATGTGAGGAATGCCATACACTTGGACTAACTGTATCCTGACACAAGAACCTCGGTAGCCCTGAGGGTCCACAGGCAAAAGTGGTGTTTCCTTACCAGGTTTTAAATTGGTCATTTTTTAAAAACTTGTTCACACATGGTTACTTACGGGCCTGTAGCAACTGCCTGGAGAAAGCGGATTTTGAAAGAGGGCAGCAAAACATCTTTCCTGCGTTGCCAAGGGAAAGGCCCACGTGTCGGAGAGAAAGAGAAAGCTTTAACGTGCGGGAAGGACCAAAACAGACTTGTCTGGTCCAGAAAGAAAAGTCACCTGTCGGGGGAGCCTCCGGCGGAGGTTCCCTGGGGCAGCTCCCTCTGCCGGAGCCCAGAGGAACGTCTGCAGCCGCCGGCGCAGTTGCCGGGACCCGCCCAACGGTCACTCCAACTGCCGCCGCCAACCGCGGAGTCAGCGGCAAGGCCCGGCCCAGTCTGAGGGCTGTTTGCCCGGCTCTACTGCAAGGCATAGCCTCGCCTCATGAGGTAAATGCGGGTAGTGGAGCCGTCCCTCCACTTCTGACGCATTTGTGTCTATGTAATGAACAGCTACAGTTAAATATAGCCAGTGTGTTACCGATGGCTGTGTAACTCTAAGAAAGCAATTCCAGTGAACATAAGCATTATTTTCAACTGGAAAAGTCACAAGCCTTTTCTTTTTCTTTTCCTTCTTTTTTTTTTTTTTTTTTTTTTAGGCAGCGGGTCAAACTGTTGCTGTTTTGCTCCAGCTATTTGTTACAAACTTCATAAACATCTACACTATTCATCAGGTACCATATTTGTAAGTATACTGGTCATAACACTTAGGTTAATATATTAGTCGTGCAACACTGAGGTTGATATATGTATGACACCAGCACTGCAACTAATAAATGTAGTATTTCAATTTCTATAAAACAGTAGTAACCCATAATCAAAAACTGTACTAAAGTGTATGTTGAATTACCCATAATCTATGTGTATATGTAAGAAAGCCTGCCACCAAGGGTAAGCGCAAAGAGATAAAGTTAGTTTTGTCATCAACATTTGCCTTTCTTGGGTCATGAAGGTTTTCTTGATGCTTTTACACTTCATGTGTATCATCTGCAAGATGTTTGCAAGCCATAATGCCATGGGAAGTGTCAACACGTAAGAAACCATAGAACCATTTTGAAACAGTGTAATGGCATTCTGATATAGATCTCTCTCTGGTTTAAGAAATAACCACCACTACTGTCTAAGTTAGAAAACTTAGATGAACTCACAAACTGGAAACTTGTATTTCAGAGGTAAAAATTTGTGAACATCTTTCTGCAAAAGAGATAGGGTTAGTTTGCTAGAGATCTGCTATCTACTGATTGTCTTTGGCATGCCTAATTCTTAATTGTAACTTCTGGTTTAATAATTACTGTTGTATTTACAGCAATATCATAACTTGTTTTCTCACAGATCCAAACAACAAAGGCTAGCAATGAGGTAGCAGTGCTGCAAGGTACATTAACCTGGCTGCATGAGATAAATTAACACTTAGATTACCACTCTTTTGTTTTGATGCACCATTAACAAAGTTAAGAACCAGCAGTCAGGTGGGGAGAGGAAAACCCAGTTTTACTCTTGTTCAATTGTGAATTGATCACTTACACAAGATCTTGAAAGAAGTTGATAAAGGTAATTCACTCAGGTTTTAGAAGCTGTTGAATAGCAGCCCTTTCAATTATGGAAGCAAGGAATCTGAAGTGCTGAAAATAGTAGCGCTCAAGCTGAGAGGGGAAAGATACTGAGGATGAGGCTACATGAGCGGGAACAAATCAAGCTTTTAAGTCCATCAGCAGGATCAGCTGGTGAATGTTTTGGAGAGTTGGTCAATTTCCTTGAGCAATTAAATATGAAATCAGAAGATTAGCCCTTGGTCTTAGCTTGTGTTTTAGGAAACAGCTACATAATACAGCCAATGCTGACTGATTATTTAAAACATGTGGATGAAGCAGGTATTAAGAACAAAAATATCGCACATATATATAATCTCAAATAACCTAACTTCAGAGGTAAGAATTCTTTTATAAATGCTATTACAAAAATAAATTTCTGTTACAGTTACCTGGCCAATGAAAAGTTAGTGTTTGAACTTTTCACTGTTTCTAATGCCTTACAATTCTCCTAATGAGTTAAGAAACAGTTATCCTTATTTAAAGGCACAAAGACACAGACAGTGGGATTCATCTTTCTTGTCTTTAGATGAATGTAGAACTATAGTCTCCATCTGAGATAGAGGTCTGGCATTCTTTTATGTTTCATGGAGAGAAATAGGCACTTTTAAGGTATGACTCATTTGAGATATTTTTAGATATCTACATTAGAATGAGGTGAATTCTCCCTCAAATATCCTGTTTCTTCTCATTAACTATAAAGGGTATCTAGGTGTCTAGTTTACACGTAGATTTCTATAGTAGAGGAGTTCCTTCTGATTTGATGAATTGTATCTTGAGAGACTTACCGGAAAGTACATATTGGCTATTTGAGTTCCAGAATCACACATACATCCCTACTCCTAAAGAAGAAAGTACTGGATAATGTTACATTTCAATGCCCTGTCCATGTGTCTCAAGATTAATTTTTTTATTTCTTTCTGATTTTTCTTGTCTTCTCCAATGCTTCTGGATCCCAATTTATGTTCAGAATATCCCTACATGTTGTGCTGCAAGTAGACACAGTCTTTCTGTGCTGCTGCTGAATGCAACCTCACACTGCAAGTGTTCTGAGCCAACCAAAAGTGTGTGCACTCTGTGCCTGGCTGTGGCTATTAACCATGCCACATAGCAACCTTGTTAGCTCTGGCATGATGTGACATTTACTGCACTCATGCATCTCTTGATCAGCACAGAACATAGGCAGGGTGATCTGGGGCCTGTCAGAAGTAACTGAGTAGACAGAGCTGCAGAAGGGTTATAACCCTTCCATCTGCTTTTTCGTAGATGTGTAGTCTGCTTGTCATCTGATTAGGATTATGATTGTGTAATAATCACAGAGAAGATCATTGCATATAAGAAAAATAAAAAAGATCTAATGATGTCTTGGAATTGGTGAATTATAGCTTCTTTCCTCTGTGTGACCTGATTGAGTAGACAACACTAAAGATTACACAGTCTTCTAAACAGGAAGAACCAAAATTCAGTGTTGCACTTGTGTAAATGACACATAACTAGCAAGAACTATTTTTAAACTTTCAGTCAGAGGATGTCCTATCCTGAACAAAGAATATGATGTACAGTCGTTGGGGTGTAGGTAGGACAGATTCTCCAGTGAGATCTCCTTTACTAAAATTATGTGTTAATCTCTTCAGGAAATTCAAGCGACAGTTTCACCTCGTGCAGTCTACATCTGTAATCATTGCATCCACACTATTATTCTCCCTTTTTCTTAGCTTCATCACTTACTGTGGAAACAGCTATATGACACTTTTCCCTTAACTGTAATCTCCTTGGGAACGGGGAACTTTAGAGAAAATTCTTTTTTATCCTGCCTCACACAGATGTCATTTTACTTGTGCAAGCAGCACCTTTTATCAGTTTTAGTTAGGACTTCTCTCTTCTGTCATTTCTGGAATGAAAATTTCTTCACAACTTTTTCATCTCATCTAATTAGGTTGTTATGGCAATGTTTGATGAATATAAATACTAGTTTTAAGCAAGCATAGGAGTTTATAGACCTCTTGTCCATGCTTCAAAGTAAAGTGTAACACCGTCCTTCCACAAGTCATTTACAAAGTAAATTAAAGAATGATGTTGATTTTCATTCTCTTACGAGGTTGAAACTGAATAATTACTCTTTTTAAGTTTTTGAAGGAGTGTTCTAATTAGTAAGCTGAAGAACAGAACCTATAAATGTCAATAGTTAGGCAGTCTTGGCATTGTAAACTACATATGTGTGATAATAGAAGAGCAGGTATCCTTTAAAATTACTTTGTCACCTTTTCAAATCATACTTTTAAAACTATACTTTTAGTCAGATGGATTGCAGTTGAAAATATTTCATCTTTATGAAGCTAGTCTTGACCAGACTGTGTGCCAATACCTGTTGTTTACAAAACAATAAAGAACCTCTGTCTTGACAGTCGTAATCTTAAAAAATAGGCTTAACTAACTATAAAAGTATGAACATTTCACTCTTCAGAGGAATTTACAAATATTGTAAAGTACCCTGCCGTATCACTGAACACAGGGTGAGACAAGGAACCACAATGTTAGGGTAAAAGTAGTCCAAATTGGTAGAAGACATCAAGAGGTATAGCACTATTTTTAGACAGACCTCTTCCATGATTGGCATTTAGTGAATGTGTTGTAGTGGACTTCTAGAGGACTGCATTTAGTGATGCTGTATTCTCCCAAAAGCATCAAGAAGCTGTCATACAGGCAGCCCTTTGATTTCAGTTTCACTTACTGAACTCTCAGTTCATTTTTTAGTGTAAAGACTCCAGATTTTATTGATGTAATATTTTTTTCTTAGTCTGTCACAAGGGGGCAGATTAGTACCGTTGAAGTTTATAGCGTTTTTTTCCAGCCATCAGCAGTAGCAATCTGCATGAGAAGACACATGTGCAGACTTACCATTTGAGAAATCTTGAAATACATTGCTGCCTACAGTTTGATTTTCTTATCAATATTGAATAATGAGTTTTTTATTTGACTGTTTCAATCACAGAATGAATGTTTGTTCTGGGTGACTGTATTTGTAACTTTTTAATGCAAGAAATAAACAATATAGCGTAGTGGATTTTGCATTCTACTTATCTCACAACTCACAGAGTGTTCAGTCAACCACTGTAAATGATTAGCTACTGCCACTTTTGTAAATTCTGTAGCTTATAAATGCAAATGAGACAGATTTGATTTCTAACTCTTTCACAGATTCTGGTAATCATGTGATAACATTCTGTAGTACCCCTTAAAAAAAAAAATTATTTATGAAGGCAAATTAAACCAGTAGACATTTAGTTCCGTAAATACACCCTTTTCCTAAAAAACAAACATTTTTTATCTTTTACCCTTTATTCTTCAAACAGTATATTTTTACCTGAAACTGCATCCCTCCCTGTTTGTTTGCTACAAGTATAACTTGATAGTCAACCCAGTTGAAGGATCTGTAAAAGCAACCCACCTTCAGAACATCAGGCCTCTTATATAAGACAAGACACACAAAAACCATGAAGCCAACGTCTTAGTTTTAGCAGAGTTGCAGTCAGTCTTTACTAGGACATGGCAAGAAATTTTTGCTGAAATAAAATGTCTCAAACCAAATTAAAATAAACTGAGCCGGAACGTGAGATCACATATTGGACAGGGCTTTGAGCAACCTGGTATAGTGAGAGGTATCTCTGCCTTGTCCTAGGGCAGCGGGGTTTGGAACAAGATGATCTTTAAGGTCGCTTCCAACCCAAACCATTCAGTGATTCTATGCTACAGAAAATTTCAACTTGGATGTTTAAAGTATGAGAAAACTATAGGAAAGATATTCTATCTAGTAATTTTGCATACTATGTATATATGTGTACATATATTTATGTATGAATATATATGTATGTATTGTGATAAAAGCTCTGTCGAAGGAAATGGCATTTGACTAAAATATTTGACATATTTAAATTAATGTTAAAATTAAATGTTAAATGTTAAAAATTTTGATGCCAAATTCAAATACAAAATGTTTAAATTGATTATATACTTTCATATGTATATATAAATGCATTTTCAGATGCCAGGCTTTGTTACAAATAAGCAAATGCTTTAGATAATCTGTTCTCAGTCTGCAGGTTATATGTATGTGGGATGAAGTACAAAGCAGTGATTGTTCCATGATCTAAAGACAGGCATTTAAAAGCCTCGCTGTTGAAATTTTTGCTCTGTTTTCAAAAGGAAAGATATCAACTTGCCTTTGCTTTTTTCTACTTCAAAAGTGTTGTTTAAATTTCTATAATTACTGTATATACTTCTTGTGATTTTAAGTGTCCCATGGTAGTAGTTAATGAGAGAAACTGAAATGTATTTATTATGCCAAATATTTATTCCATGCTGCCATTACTCCTACTAGTAAATCTGGTGCGTACTGACCTTATTCATTGTATCCAGGACATTATGTAAGGGAAAAATATGCATAATGTTGTTGTGGACAGTACATCCCACACTTAAATAGAATCAAAGTACTCTTTAAGAAATTTTCTAGAATCTAACCAGTGACACAGACCAGATGGCAAACATTTAGTGTACTGTGTTTGCAAATTTTAGCTGAGCTCTCTAAGGAATCTCACTGGATGTGAATGGGCTTTTTACTCTATGCAATTTAAAACATCATTCAGGATGTGTATCTGATCTTTTCTCTTTGATTTTGAATTCAGGAACAAAGTAGAATGTCCAGAAACTTTTGGAAAACAGTGACAAAGGCGATGGTAAGAAAGTGTTGGTTTTTAATTCAGTTTTATGTTACAATATTCCTAGAATAAAAATGTTGGAAGATTAATTTTTGATCTTAAGTCAGTGGATAAATGGGTTCTATTGCTTAATATCTTTTTGACCCCATACCGAACACAGTATGAAAGAAGACCTGAAGTAATTTATGCTGTTGTTAAAGGTTACGTTATTTGACTTAGATTTTTTTGTGATATATACTTATATATACATATGCATATATGTAAGGTGTATGATAGTAAGATATTTATTAAGTTTACTACAGTTAGAAAATTTAGCTTCTGATTTTTGGGAAGGTATTTTTATCACTGTTTTACTGATCTCATGACAAAAATTTATACATTTCCACAAGAAGGCAGAGGGCATACAACTGAATGGGAACTATAGTGTTTAAAAAAGTCATTAAAAAACTGAAAAGAGCATCATGCACTTTACATGCTACCCAGTCTTGCAGTGAAAATAATTAGAAATACATTATCTTTAAACAAAAGCTTAGACTGACAAGGGCTGCTTAGGAAGCATGATGTAACACAGCATCAAAACTGCTCACTCTGTGATCTCTTTGGAGACCACAGGGTGCAAGTGGAAAAAGGAGAAGAGTTTCTGAGTATGGTTCATTTTATCCACTTACTTTTATATTATGATCTAAGACCAAAAGAGTTGACAACTTCTTAAGAATGGGAAATGAGAGATGGTTGTAGCTCACGTATTCAGGACTGAAAGAACAGCTATGAAAAAATAGAGAGTACATCTTTACTAGTAAATTAAGCTGGTCCAAACTATGGGTCTGAGCACTGACACATGACCATTCTTTAAATTATCAGAGCAGAACATGCAACCATTTGTTGTTTGTGCCAACCAACATTTTCCTATATGTCTCTTGAGAAAGATTCAAGTTAGCACAAGCCAAGGTCTACTCACAGAAGTAGGCAGTCTGGAAGGGGGTGAAGTAGAGCCATGTGGCCACAGTATTATTTACTCATATAGGTGTAGCCAGAGATGGTGATTTACTCATATAGGTGTAGCCAGAGATGGTGAAGCCAGAAACCTAGTCTCATGTTAAGGAGGCTGGTAAAATGGAGACATTTAAAGGCTGGTAGGAAATGATTTCTTTCTAAAGGGGTTGTATAAAGGATCCAGTAGAATAAGAGCCTCTGTGCTTCACTGTGCTTCCCAAGTGGCTGTGTACCACATGGCCCATATTCAGCACCCACTCTTAACATGAAACCTTTGTAAGTGGAGCATGTTAAATGTGATGAGTTATAAATATATAACCATATTGTTAGGTTTTGCTATGCACCTTGTGTTTTCTTTTGCTAATAGCTGAAATATATTTGCATCAGTCATGAGGATGTGTGCCGTGTATTTGTCCTGAGACTCAAAAATAACTAGTTAGTTATTGTGCCTGTTATAAATTGATAATAATACAGTTTGAAATCTAAATGGATTATAATAAGCTTTGAAGTCTTTACGTTTAGAGTATCAGTTTATTTTAAGCACCAAAGTCGTAATTATGATGGTTTCGGTCACAAGTCTCACAATTAGACATCCTAAGTGAAGAACAAGCTGAATTTAGCATTTTCAAAAGAACTGAAGCCTTCTACCACTAGATGGCATTATGTAGTCATTTAGGAACTATGGAAAGGCGCGCAATACTGATAACCCATACAGATAACGTGAAAACCGGTAAGTGTTACTGCACCACAACAAATCTTTGTGTTTTCAGGTAGAAAT
>JANHGB010037536.1:22743-34854 GCA_026283785.1 Coracopsis vasa
GGCGGCGCTGCGGTATCGCAACGTCTAGGCGGGATTCTGACTTAGAGGCGTTCAGTCATAAACCCGCAGATGGTAGCCTCGCGCCAGTGACTCCTGCATAGTTATCTCAAGCTCAGTATGGTTGTGTTTTCCTTCCATTTAATGTGAAGTTCATTGGCTAAAGCCCAAAATTACAGAACTTCCCTGAAGTTTTGCTAGATGGGAATATCTAATCTGAAGTGTCTTCTCCTCAGGTACCAGATTTCTCACAGCCACACTCCTTATATGAAGAGCAATTTCATATTCTGACCAGTAGTAAAACGATACATTTCTGTGTAACCACTGTTTGCATCTTAAATTAGTCTCAGAGCTGTGGGATAGAGTTTGAGCAACATTTTCATATTACAATACATTGAAAAGTTGCAATATGCAGTTTGTTAAACTGAGAGCTAGAAAAGTAACAAAAGTTAATTAGGGAACTGCTGTGCTGGGTTTTTAACAGAGAGTGCATTGCTGTTTTACCATGAGATGTGCCAAAGAAAGAATGAGATGCTTTAGAAGCTGTTGGGCAGCCCAGGAAATCTGTATCTCTGTGATTCCATTGTTTGCAAAGGTCAGGTGAGGGCTGACTTAATTTTGTCGGTAGCTGAACAGAAGACAAACCTGTTTACATACCAGAGGAATTAATTTCGTGATTGTGGTGAAGTCGAAGAGGAATTTGGGAGGGTATGCTCATTAGTGATTTTTCAGTACATTTCAGTGCTTCTCCTTTTCCTTTTATGTGCTTTAACTCATCTGTTTTTATTTTATTCAAACATTATAGAAAACAAAAATCTATTGTCTTTGTTTCTGAGGTTGTTCTTTATAAATTGGGTTTTCTATAATGCTTATTCTGTTGTAATGTGGTAATTTTGTAATATTTATAAAATTATAATTTGTAAAGATAATGATGTTGAAGAATTATTGAAAACATGAGAAAATATTCTGCTGCCTTCTTTTGTACTTAGTTATGCAGCAAAGAAACCTGAGGCAAGATCTGGGATGTCAGAAATATTTATATAAAAGAATAGAGAGATGTTCATATTCAGTTCTATAAATGGGTTTAAAGCATATATGACCCATATATGTTTGGACTAGATTTTGTTCTTTGTGGAATCTCTCAAAAGTAAGGATCTTAGTATTTGTGGAATAACCTAGTTTTCCACTCATTCTTGTGATGTGTCCAGGAAAATATCTGGGATAGAATAAAAGGACACACAATAGCTAGGATTGAAGAAAAAAACAGGGAATCAGTGGAACAAAAAGAGTGATTTAACAGTCAAAGGGTATTCACTAAAACATCTCCAACTTATGTCCATGACCTGAAGACAGTAGTGTAAGGACTTCTTCTCACAGTGCCTCTGAGCCTCTACAGATTTTGATGGAGAAAGATCTCAAAGTAAGGAGATACTGCTCTTCTCTGGGAAATGCAGTGATGCACTCTTTAGGGTACAGTGTTTTCCTGGAGGTGACTAGTGCTGCCTGTGTCCTTACAAGCACAGTGGAGGCTTTGTCTTGCTCTTTGTGCAGTCAGTGCTACTTGTAACTTCTAACCCTGGCTATTCTTTGCTTTTCTGTGAGTCTGCTACACTCAGCTATTGGTAACTTCTTTATATCCAAGAGGAAAAAGGTGTAGCAGGGAGCTGGTGAGGAGCCCCATCCTAATAAAACTCATATGTAGCTCTTATTCTGTACCAAAGCTATCTCTGGCATCCTGATGATTTGAGATCAGTAGTTTGATTGCCCAGGAGTGTCATATAGATTACCATCTACACTTAAATACAGTGTTTGTCCAGGTTTGCTTTGTCCCACCAGTTCTAGGTGTTTACAGGGTGTGGAAGGCCTGTGATGTGCTGCTGTACTGTGCAGGTCCCACTTACAGCCCCGGTGACTGTCTCTGTGCTGCTGCCTTGTGCACTCTGTTATTCCTAAGACCTACTCCAAACATGCTGTTAGCAGATACAAACCAGTTATTTTCTGTATTTTTCTTTGTCTGTTTTTCTGTACTTCCTGAAGGATTGCAGAGAATGTTTCCTTTGCAGTTTGAACACATTGTTTATGCTGATCTAAGAGTGACAAGATGTGGAACGCTTATATGTGTGGAAACAGATGGAAAGAAAGCACTCTGCCAGCCTTTACTGTGCATGGATGGAGGCTGCCCTCTCCTTTCTTTTAGTCCCTTCCAAAAAGAAAATGTTTTGAAGACACACTGTTTGTGCAGTATTTGGCATTTTAGAAATGAACGTTGCCCTCAGATGGGTTTCAGCATCTTGAGTTGATGTCTTTCTCTCGGGCCTGAGTGAAGCTAGAGTGTTTACAGTAATCTGTGTTCACAGGAAGCTACTTTATACTTCAGTGCAATAGTTAGATCTCTTCTATTTTCGGCATAGAAAACTTTTTAAAATCCCTTACTATTTTACTTCGATTTCTCATCATATTTCTCTTCTGATGTTACAGTAATCTATGAGCATGTCATTTGCTTTAATGATTGCTAAAGTTAATATAGATGTTTGAGGCAAATCGGCTTATTCTATGTCTTTGTACGTCTTCCTATACACACACAGATATATATATATATGAAAAAAATCAAATCCGCATGTTTTCAGATAAAGGTCTATCTTGGTGGCAGTCTCCTGCTCTGTGTGATGACCCATGTATTTTCTTTTGAATGGTAGAAATAAACCTCAGTGTAGGTAAAGGCTTGAAACTCATACTCCTACTAAAGAGTTTGTTATTCTTGGATTTGGAGAGGCTTACATTTAACAATGTCTACCAGCTGGCAGTTTAGGTCAAACTGATTTCATAAAACCCTCATCTATGTCTAGTTAAGATTCATAAATTGCCTCATCACTGAAACTTCTATACTCCTGCTACAATATATTGGGTGCACTGTCCACCATTTTACTGGTTTCTTATCTGCATGTTTCAATTTCCTTTCTGGATGGATGATTTGCTTGGCTGTTTCTGAAAGAGCTTTTTCTCTCAGATTTGTCAGCTTATTCCTTAAGATGCAATTCCTACTAATATTTAAGGTGAAGAATACAGAGTTCTTCATCAGATTTTGTTCCTTTGACTAGCAAGCAATTATTTTGTGTTTATATGTTTGGGGTTTTTTGTCTTATAGAGCACTACAGCTGTATGTGACAAACCAGCCATACCCTTCAGCTACAGCAGAACTAATCTTCAGGTGCTCAGGTGCTGCTTCAGTACTTTGTTACTGTCTGTTAAGAATTATTTGTTTTACTTCTTTTGCAATGCTTTTCTGATTTGTCTTGTTTTTAACTTAAAATGGTCATGTTGTTCTGTTTAATTCCCTGCTATTTCACTGTGGTCTGGAGGGTAATATCTATTTTATTTATTTTTATCTATTACTTGTTTTCTGAAGGTTAAACTAGTCTTACTGATGGTGCCCTAGAAATTCATTATTTGCTGGAAAGTTTTTTATATCACATCCTTTCATACATGCAACACTAAAAAGTGTGCAATACCAAAGCACTTAGTGGATGATGTGGAGGGCATCCTTCTGACAGAAGTATAGAAGAATAGTTTGAGATTCATGAGTGGCTTCTTGAGTTTGTAGAAGGATTTACTTAGACCTAAGGGAGAAAGAAAATCTACTTAATAGGAAAGACTTGTGGGGAATATATGACAAAATAAACTAAGCCTCAATTTTTAAAGGTATATATGTAGGAGGGAAGCACAAAACACTTAAAAATCTTGGCCTCCTGCCTCTCTTAAAGGAGGAATGCAAGGATAATATTTGCCAAAAAGAGATCTGTTTCTGGTTAAAGAAATCTTACACTTAATAGAGATTCTAGGAGTACAACAGAAGTAGCACAAAGTGCATCAGTGTTGAATATTAATTGAATCATGTATTTTCTCAGTATCTCTTAAAAGTGTAGTTCAAGAGATTCCTTGGACTTCTCTTAGCTTGTTAAACTCTGACTTTTGAAGGCAGCTAGACACTGTGCTCTTCAAGGTTGGAAGATCTGTAGCTCTTAAATAATCAGGAAAGCAATATCAGTGTGAAGAACCAGCAGTGCAACTTGCTGCCTGACCTTGTTTTATTCAGCTAACTATGAAGACTTAGGTCTTGACACACTAGAGTCTAGAAAATGTAAAAATAACCAGAACTTCATGAATTTCTGGAGAAAATAAAAAATCTGGTATATTTACTTTTTTGTTGAACCTAAACTTTATTTATATCTTAAAAATATGTTATATAAACTAGCACATGAAAAATACTACTAAATGCACTCATAAAAATAATACAAATTATTACTCTGGAAAGAGGATAAATATAAGATGTGGAATTGTGCTTCAGTTTAGATTCCTCTTACCTTACTTGGACTGTCCAAACATGAGTTGGATGAAATTACAAACTTTGGCTATAGAGGAAGCATAAACAACCAGCTCAGATGGTATACCTATCTCCACGGCAAATTTAGGTGAGATAGTCTGCTCTGGTATGATGTTCGTGTATTGACTCCATCTTTGACAATATTCAGAAGCTGTCTGGTCATAGTGCTGGGCTCAAGATCACCTTGCTTGAGCAGAAGGGTTGGATAAGATGACCTCCAGAGGTCCCTCCCAATCTCAACCATTGTCTGATTCTGTGACATCTTTTAAAAAAAAATGGCATTGTAAGTAGAAAATAGCAATATTGTTAATTTGTAAAAAGAAAAATGACCTAATAAACTAAATAGTATGATATAATTTCCTTACAAATTTCTTTAGCCAGCACTAAGTCTGGCTTCTCTGCTCAGCAGTCTTTATGCTGTTAAGATTTTGAGTACTGAAAGAATGGATACTTAGGAATTAGCTGAATATAGATCTGCTTAAATTATCAAAGTAATGAAAAAGATGAAAACATACATGGCTATCAGTGGTGATTGTTGCTTACGGTTGACTTAGTATGTTCCTCCTCCTCTTGAGGTTGCCTATACCCTAAAGGCCAATAGTTTAATGGATGCAGAATGTTTAGAATACTTTCTCTCTCTCCCTTTCGTTTTCTAGGAGGAGCCACCTTGCGAGGAGGCATTCTGTAGCGCTATTGCTACTGCAGGTTCAGTTTCCTCTCGGTATCCCCTCTCTTGATTTCTGCACTGTGCAGTAATGCATTTCCATGTTACCTAGGGTTTCCCCATCTCACGTCCCATCTCTATTTTGGTTTCTTTAAAAAAGTGCATTCTTATTTACAAGGACTAATAGGAACCTCAAGTAGTTTCTTCTAACTTTGAGGGTCTTCCTCTCAGTGATTTCTGCTAGTAGACAGGTATTGGACACCAGTCTGTAGTGAGATTATTAGACATTCATTGTAGGTTTTGTTTCAGATGGATTTTCTAGACAATTGCATAGTCACTATCTATGGAAGAAAAGGGGTTATATTTGTCAGTTTGCTCTTTAGCACTGTGAGCATAAGTTTTAAGTCAGTCACGTAGTGGTGTGATCCTAGTCTCCCTTTCCTACTTCAGTGCTAAATTCTCCCATGGGTGACATTCTAGCATGGTGCTTTGTAGTCAGAGTGAAGGTGACAGATTTTATATTCAGGCCAAATATGTTACAGATTAATCTTTTTCTGTTATTCCAACTGCTGACTTAATGGTAATAACAGGAGTAGCAATTTTGTTTTCTTTACAGAGAATGTTTTCTAACAGATATGTTTAAAAATACAAAAAACAGTTTTAATGCCAAAATATGCAGGAAGTTTTTATGCTAATATGGAAAAGTTAGGGCCAGGCTGTTCTTAAAGCAATAAATCCTTTTTTTTTTTTTTTTTTTTAATTTTCCTATTTTCTTTCTTTCTTGCTACTGTTAAAAATCTGATATCCAAATTCTCCTGCCCTTTCAACAGTCAATAAAAAGGTAAGAACAAGTCTCTTCTAACATGCCCCAGTAAACTGTGGTTTTGGAGAACTGTTCTAAACATCACTGCTTAAAAGCAAGGCATTTTTAAAACACTCTTATTTTTGACTATCAATCACTGGTAAGCATGTTTCTTCATGCAGGTAAATGGAACACCAGGTTAACTGAGCCCTCTTCATTATTGTTTACTAAATTCTTAAATAATAGGAAGTAGGAAGCAGACTCCTATTCCCCGTATCTGTGAAAGTAAAACCACAGTGTGTAAATTATGGCAAATATTCAGAGATATCTGGAGGGCCTATTGTTTGCTGAACAGTTTGACAGAAGTAAGCTATTTTGCATATATCCTCTTTTTCTTTAAAGTGGCATGGTTTTGATATTTCATGGAGATTATAATCTTGAATTTCAAAACCCTACTTCTGGCCCCTTGCAAAGATGTTCCCCCAGCGTAGATTTGTGCCTGGATCTAAATATCTTATCCCTTCCCTCTTGTTCTCCTGCTCAGTACACACAAGTTACGCTTGCAAATGCTGTGGCTGTCTTTGAGAGGTGTATATGTACAGTTTGGTTATCAGACAGGAGACAGTTCTGCATCAAAAAGTTAGTTGGACTGTTATTTACATCTGGAGTACATCTGTGGCTCGTCTCTGGGGTATCTTGTCCTGAAGCTTCCAAGAAGACAAAATTAGTAAAGAAGAGAAGATTGAGAGGGGATCTCGTTAATGCATATAAATATCTCAAAGGCAGGTGCCAGGAGGATGGTGCCAGACTCTTTTCAGTGGTGCCCAGTGACAGGACGAGGAGCAGTGGCAGGACAAGGAGCAGTGGCCATAAACTAAACCACAAGAAGTTTCACCTCAACATGAGAAAATTTCTTCATGCTGAGTGTGACAGAGCACTGGAACAGGCTGCCTAGGGGGGTCGTGAGATATCCCTCTCTGGAGACATTCAAAACCCGCCTGGATGTGTTTCTGTGTAACCTGCCCTAGGTGGCCCTGCCTTAGACAGGAGGGTTGGACTGAATGATCTCTTGAGGTCCCTTCCAACACTAATGATTCTGTGATTCTGTGAAAGTAGGGTATAACCAGTCAGAACTTGAACTGAAATGTGTAAAAAATGGCACTGAGTTGATGATGGAAACCAGCATCTTATGAGAAATGTTAACTGCAGCCTGGGGATGTGCAGGAGAAGAAGCCTCCTAGTACTCAGGAAATCAAGCAAGGAAGCAAAGGATAGTGCGGAATTAGATGCAAAGACTACATCCTCCTCTCTGCATCCTCTCCCACCATCTACTGTTAATTAACCCTAGTGTATAATAGATAAATGGCACTGTGCTCTTAGAGATGTCAAATCAAAACCAGAGCTTCACCTCCTATGGACATCAAATGGCGCATGACACTGTTTGCAAGGACAATGCTCTTGGTGCTTTAGGTCCTCAGGTGTCACAGTGTTAATAATACAGACGTTCTGTATTAGTTTAGAGAAAATATTCTATTACTTCTGGTCTACTTATCTATTGCGTAATATTTTTAGTTTATGAAGACTGCCACATTTCACTTCACTGCTGCATTTCATTTGAAGATGATCCGTTTGTATGGACGGGAGAGATCTGGTAAAGAGCACATCTACAGCAGAGGGATTCTTACCAACTTCTGACAATATCTGTACAGTTACATAATTACAATAATGGAATTGATATTTGATGATTGATTGAATATTTGAGAATTGCACTTTTCCTGCAAGCTTTTGGACTAAAGAAGACAAGACAGCAGGAAGAATTGAAGACATTTTAAAGGCAAATGTCCAGACCCTCCACTGGTATAAAATAGATGTTGATCTACTGACTGCAATTAGCTACAGTTTTCTGTTTCACAGCTTGTTAGACTTTCTGAAAAGATTGGGGTACTAAGCTTGTTGAACACAATTAACCTGAGCTACAAGGAGAAGAATGTTTTGTTTGGTCTTATTCCATTAAAAGTGGAAGTGAAGTCTGTGTTTGATTGATTAAGAGCAAATGTGTATAATATTCTTTGCATGTGCAAATTACCTACCTGCAGCTGACATATTCATGTTCCTTTCCAGGTTTTTGTATAGGACTATATTAATTCAGTGCAACATATCATGGCACTATTCATAAAACATATTCTATGTGTCCTTTCAAGGAAACTCTTAAGCATTAAAATAGTATTCTGTTTTTGTCTGTGTTTACTCATATTTATCTGATGGATAATCTAGTGTCACAGGATTAGACATGTAGGATGCTTGCATATTTGCTTGATTATTTTTTAACAACTGTAGGTAATCTGAGTGGATTCTTTCATAATATACAAATATCTGCTAAGGGACAGTGAGAAGCTTGTTATAGTCCCTAGAAATCTGATAATGATTTTTAATTACCTACTTAATGAAAAGTGGTCCAGGGACATCTGTACTACTTCCAATGCGGGCACAAAACCCAGGAAAAACACAGCTAGCTAGTTTTTCTCTGCAAGGTTGTTAGTCTCTACAGGAACATTATTAGAACTGAATGAATTGAGAAAAGTTGAAAGCCACTGACTAGCCGTCTCATGGGCTAGAAGCTAAGGTCAGCCAACATCAAACTGGTAATAAACTGCAGTTTCTGTTTGCTTGAAACAGTAAGTGTAATTAACTGTTGGACTGCATTATACATTGCTGTGGCAAATTATCCATATTTTATTTATATAACATTTCTAAAAGATGTGCTTTAATTCACTGCAACTTGCTGTTTTGCATGAGAAAATTCCACAGCCTTTCCTGTGTAGGAGGCTGTATTAGATTATAAAAATAGTTTATT
This sequence comes from Coracopsis vasa, assembly GCA_026283785.1. Classification (NCBI taxonomy): domain Eukaryota; kingdom Metazoa; phylum Chordata; class Aves; order Psittaciformes; family Psittacidae; genus Coracopsis; species Coracopsis vasa. The sequence goes on from JANHGB010037536.1 coordinate 31,442, forward strand.
CTGGCCTAAAAGCAATTAATCCATGTTCAGCTCATTTTTATCATAGTCTTCAAGCAAGTTGCATACCACTCCTGGGGTGCGGCAGCAAAGCAAGTAAGATGATTTACTTCATTTGCAGAGGTCTGAGTTGACACTTTCCTCGACTCATGCTTCACGCTGTCTCCATTTGACCCAACTGTGGCAGCCAGGTTCTGGGGCTTTGAACTGAAAAGTGTCCAAACATGATTCTAGTTATCACTATTTTTTCTTTTTTTGTAAACAGTGTTGTGCCCCTCTAATTCTGATGGGCCATCTGATGCTCTTGATATGGCTATGTATTCTAGCTGTCTCAAATCATCTTTGAATTGCACCTCACTTCATTTGGAGAAGATGTATGAAATGCCAGTATTTTTTTTTTTTCTAGAATGAAGAAATATGAAATTTAAAATAACTGAAATGGCCAAATCTTTTAATATATTTCTTTCATTAAAATTACAAAAGGGAGAAAAAAAAAAAAAGAAGCCAAAAATGCTTGTTGAAGAAAGAATACAGATCAAGACAGCATACAGAGGATCGAAATAAAAGACACGCTATTTTTATTTCACTGATAAAGCTTGCAAAACTGTTACAGGAAAGACTATAAAACTCCTATAAGTGTTCCTGGAGATTTGTGACTGTGGCAATGATCTTCAGGCATGAATTTATTTATTTATTTTTTTATATATCTGACATGTTTACCACTAGTAAAATTAAGATTAATGACATATGTTTTGCAGATGTCAAAAAAGGGAGTAAACTGTGTAAGAAAAATGTAAATGCCAGTGTTAATTATGCAATTGACTTTTTAATTCTACATGGTTTTCTTAGGAAAATAATTTATGTATCTGCGAAAATACCAGAACATTGGAAATATGTGGAACATCACAAAGTCTTTTTAGTTTCATTAATTTGGCAAGATTATTAAATAGACAACTAAACTGAATCTATGAGATAGATGGCAGAAATGTATATTTTCTTTGGTTCTAAAAAGTAGGTGCTTGAGCTGAAGATACAGCAGACCTAATGTCCAAAAAGCAATATCAGCTTTTATGAAGTGCAGCCAAGATCAGATTCATCAAAACATAGTCAAACACCCTCTCTTCCAACATACTTTAAGGCAGCACAAGTTATACTGTAAAGCCAAAACAAAGCTAAAAGCAGTAGTGCAATCTAAAATAATATATCTGTTCTGGAAGTGAACAATAAGTATTATGAAAGTAGGGTGTCAAAAGACTATGGTGCATTAGCCTTCAAGCTCATGAAAAATTAATTTTTTAGAAATTAAAATACTGATGACTTCAATGTATTTTAAGGAGCAACTCAATGAAGTCAGTCATTGCTCACGCAGAAATATACACATAGTAGTGCTCCTCAGGACATACAGTTAAGAAACTCAAAACCCATTTAGATAGATTTGTTTCTAATACATTGGTCCACTTAATTTGGATGTAAAATATTTGAAAAAGACAAAGGTAGAAGGTTTTGTCTTTGGATGCCTCTATGACGTAATAGAATGAGATATACTCATACACTACAGTGATGGATAGTGAGACAAAAGTTATATAGTAACACTATTGTATGTGTTCCAGAAAAAGCTTACAGGCACACATTTTAAAGTCAAGAGGAGCCAGTAAGGTCAGAAGAAGCAATCTCTTTTGATCTTCTCTGTAGGAAAACATGGATTTTCTGCCAGCAATTTCTGCCTCAAGCCTGGAATTTCTCTAGAGCAGCTAAGGTCATAAAAATTTTTCTTCCATTTTCTAGTAAAGTAAGTACAGAGAAACATGATAGTGTGAACAATGACAATCCCTCTTCAGTATCTGTGACTGACATTATCTCCAAAAGTGGCAACAGGTCCTGCTGCTGCTGCTGTTCACTCTCTAGTGCTACATTTTGTCCCCTTTTGCATTGCTCTGGCATTTGGAGTTTTGACTGAAATAAGGCTGAGAGCTTTTGCTTCCATTAAAATTTTTCTTAGGAGCATTGACTTCAGACTGTAGTATCCTGGTTAACTAATTAAGACATAATGTATCAGAAATTATAAGAAACTCACTTTTTAGACTTAGTTGTAAGATGTCACTAGGACTTAGGGTGATGCCTTATATTGACATTAGGACCAAATGTAGGATGCCAAACGAAAAAGTCTCTTTTGTGGTTCTGGTTTTTTTTGCTGTTCTCCATCCTCCACAGCCTATGTATTTATAACCATTTTTTTCATCATCCAGTAGGGAATACTTAGATGTGAGCCATTTTCATACCACACAAATTTAAAAGTTTTATGCTTCCAGTAATGCAGATTAATTACACTCTTTCCTATGCTAGAGGTCCTTATATTTTCTTTGATTCACTTGCAAAATCTTCCATTTTCCCCAAGTTTTTGCTGAAATTCCCACTGTGCTACAGGATTAATATCTATGGCGCACAGCTGGGGAGTAAGGTTGCAAGTGTACAAGAATTAGCAGACTTGCATCATCAGGTCACTGTTGAAACCCATCCACAAGGGCTGGCAGCAGAGATTGCCTCCTAAGAAGTTGTATTGTTTTGCACTCAGTGAATGTGCCACTAACTAATGGGAGAGAAATGCTAAGAATCATTTGTTTTTTCTGAGATTTAGGAGCAAAGTAAATTGTTTTGTTTGCCTGATTTATTATACTTTAATGGATAAAGTACTATTAATATTGCACTCTGAGCAAGAAGTTAAGGCCAGAATAGTCAAACTGTTACTTGTTTGATTGGAGTACCTCAATTTTATATGATGGGACAAAATTAGATGTTCTTTTTAGAATGTAGATACATGTAACTCACTTCAGTTCAAAGTGTAAGCACGTAACACCAAACTTTGTGCCAATATATTATGTCTCTACAATAATATTCCAAATAGTTGTTTCTGTAAAACAGAAGTGTTTCTATTTTTATACATTCTAGGTATTTTGTCCAAGTCAAATATTGAAATGGACAACACGAAATTAGTGATTATTTCTTGGTCTCCAAAATAAAATATATTTGACATGATGGAAGTGTTTCGGGCACTTACAAATGTGTCATCAATGTCTAAATATCAGTTGTTTGACATAATACCTAGTATTACTTCATTTTCTCCTTATAAACTCCTTGGGAATGAAAGTATTTTTTCATTGTTCCTGCCTTGTTTAGACAATGGCACAGATTAAGGAGAAGTCATTCCAAAGACAGGGTCACAGCACCAGGCTACTGCTGATTCTACAGGTGCTTCCTGTAAGGGCTTGCACTCATGCACTGGTATCTCGTGTAGTTGTGGCCAAATAGGTTCCTGCATGTTGAAATTGCCACAAAGAACATGGTACCTTTTTGCTGCTGCCCATCCTACTATTTGCACAGTGAACCTGCATCGCTGAAGGGTACTGTTGTGATTTGCT
>JANHGB010037538.1:1413-14809 GCA_026283785.1 Coracopsis vasa
TTCTCCAGGCTGAACAAGCCCAGCTCTCTCAGCCTGTCTCCATAGCAGAGGTGCTCCAGCCCTCAGAGCATCTTTGTTCCCTCCTGTGGACTTGCTCCAACAGCTCCACGTCCTTCTTGTATCACTTCAGTCCTCTCATCTCCTCCCTGTCCTGATTAGCAAGGTATTAGTTCCCACTGCATGGGGTCTATATTTCACCTGCATTGACCCTAGTCACTGATCCAGGCTCATTTACATGATTCAAAACGGAAGGAGACTGGCAGCTGCATCCAAACGTGCTTGTGAATGAGGCCAGGCACTCATCTTCCATATCCCTAGCAAGGGATATTTATCAGGCTAAGCTGAACTAAAACATTATTCAATGAAACAGCTCCGTAATTCTCATAGGGATTACAGTCATCAACTGAAAATCCATTAAGAGAAATAGATTAAGCAATGAGGCGATGACCATCTTTACTCTCCCTCTTTAAACACAAACAACCTTAGAAACAAAACCAGACGGTGTTAAATGTCTCTTTTGCCAGAAATGCTGCAGAGAGGCATAAGCTCGCTCTCATTTATCCATCATCACCCAGAAGGAACTACTTCATCACAAAAATCACCAAAGAATGCCTTTTTGTTTAAGGCTCTTTTAAGACAAAAGTATTCACAAATACAATAAATCTCTGTTTAAGCAGAAATACAGCCCTTACCTGCTTTCCCCTGTCCAGAAAAGGCTAAATGAAATGTCTCCTGCTTGACCCAAATACTGACTAGCTAAGGGGTTCTTTTTTTAGCATCAAATGCAACTCAATGTGTACATTTTGACTTGTTATCAAGAACTGAAAAATAAAACGTATGTCCTCTTTGCCCTCATCTTGTAAACCTAGGCTGATTTGTTCAGACTCTATTTTTCATCCAGGAAGGAAATCCTAAATCAGAACTTGTTCTTCTAGAACGACCCAAACTACTTGCCATGTTTACGTAACATGGCATGAACTGAAATCAAACAGCTATTTGGAGTAATTAACATACTCCACTTGGCTGTAAGACTGTGATAAAAAATTTGATGCTGGATATAAAAAGAGCTAACAAACTCATGAGTTTTCCCTTTTCATTGACAAAAGTAGAAGCACATTCATCAAAACAACAAAAAGCTCTATTTTCCATCAATGCCTCTGACAAAGCAAGACACACAAGCACACCTCCCAGTCAAACCAAAACCACGAGCAAACCCACAGCATTAACTGGAGCCATCTTAGAATGGCTATTGAGTGGGGGGCAGGGAAGAAACACTGCCTGAATTCCTATTTAAGTCTGTTCCTAAGGCTGGTCTGAACACTGATGAAGCCTCAGAGCATTTTCAGGTGGCTGCACAAGCTTGCGTACTGCTTGAGCCAGGTGACACCCGGGTGTTTTCAAAATCTGAAGGCATAAAACTGCTATACCATACTGCTCAAAATGCAAAATAATTACAATCACAATCCTGTCTCTGAGCACTTAAGCATAAAGATATTACCAATGATCCAACTAATCCAATGTCAAATTCTTGCCTATCATTTGATATCAACAATTAGCCACACAGAAGCTGGTCTGAGCAGTTTTTCTAAGCCTTATATCAGCTGACATATCAATAGCCTTGGACATGAAGCACGACATTTTATACACATTTAGACTATCTAGCATACCTTGAAGATTCACCAGTAGAAATTCCCATTAAGTCCTTCCACCCCCGACACCTCAAGTTTCCAGGGATGAGAAGCACATGGCCATAAAAAACATCCCTGCACAAGATCAGCACATGCTGCCCTCCACCTATCTTCTGCTCCTATGCATCACCTTGCTCTTCTCATCTCCCCCCCCAGAGAAAGGGGGAAAGTCAAGCTCTGGTGTTTGCTGTGAACCGCTGTTTTGAAGGCCATGTCCCTTGGACAGTCAGTTTTTGCAAAAGCACAGTGGGTGTTACAGAACAGGGAACCCACCTATTTATGCAACGATTACAACACTTTCAACATCAATTTTAAACACTCATTAGAAGCCTGATTTCATTTGGGAAGGAACCTTGTTAGCAGGGCACCATCCACACCACTAACATTACCTGAACAAGTATTATCAGTTCATTACGAAGTAGCCGGGCTGGTATTTCCTAATCCCATAATTAACTTCAATCTGTGTAAACCTGAGGCGATAGGTTATCACAGTCTAACATAATCATGTTAGAACTCTTGGATTCTGTATTTACCTAAACCACAAAGTGTTCTGCTGAAAAAAAAACCGAAACCCTGAAGGGGATTCAGAAGTTACGGCAGATTGCACACCTTGCTCATGGACTTATAAAGAAATAAGAGTCAGAAAACCAAGATAACTTCCATGATGCATACACTGAAGTGCTGAGGGTCAGGGAGGTGATGGTCCCAGCTGAGCACTGCCCAGTGGAGCCTGGACTTCCTCATGTTTCAGAGCAGAAAATGTTTCAAGTTGGATGAAATTCATGCAAATGAGAAAAGGCAGAAGGTGAAGGCAGTGGTGAATGACATCGCTTTATCTAAGGGATACCACTGGAGGGGACATATTAGGTACATGCAATAAATCACACAACAGCTTATACACAACAGGAACATGAATCAAATCTATTGTTCAGTGCAAGAAGCAACGTGATCGCTTGTTTTGGCAAGGATCTGCACTAATTGCTGATGAAATAAGGGACCAGAATAAGTTCTGCAGCTCCGCTCTGATCAGGATTAATCTTCAGCCAGGATCTCCTCACTTACAGTACCTGTCATATGCGAAAGATTTGAACAGGTGTGCCTTTTGGACAATTTTCAGAATAAAATTAAACTAAACGTGCCATCCTACTAACACCCAATTATCTGCAAGGAAGAAATATTTTATGTACAATTGTAGGTTACCTTAAAACAAAATATCTCCCAGAGTAGCAGGTGTTCAGCAAAAATACCCACAACCCTGGGTGCACAGGACCAAGAAAACCTACTTTTGGCAGAAATTGAGAGAGATGCCATTCAAATGATTAGAATCAGGCTGGCCAATTCTATCACGAATTTTTAGGATGAAAAAAAGGTTCAAGTGATAAAAGTTGTTCCCCCAAACAAAACCGCTAAGTTCAGAATGAGCAGACAGAATAGGCAGAAAAATAGAGGAATTAACAAAGAGAAGGAAAAACCCATTTTGGACACATCGCCCTGTGACTGGAGACCTGCATAGAGAATGCCACGATTGAAGCAGGGGAAGTTGATAAGGATATGCACGGGTAATTTATACCGTGACTAAAATGCAAAGGACAGATTTAGAATCAGTTCCATACTTACAGCCAAAGCTGCTTGTGCTCTTGAGTTACTTTTAGTACAACCGCCTCTTCTGCTTATTAACAGGGGAGAGGAAGCAAAAGCTCATCACAGAGTTTGAAAGCATCCCACACCTGAGGAATTTTTGTCTGTTTTCCATTCCAAAAATTCTTTCTAACCTACATATATATCAAGCAAAGAACACATTTAATAGTCTACTGCTATTTCTTCCAAGAGAGAATAAAACCAGAGCTTATTTCTTACCAACACAGTATCACAAAACCAACACGACCCAATCAGCTGGCAGTTTTGAAGAGAGTAAAAAAAGGAGTTACAACTATATTCTTGTCCCAGTTATTACCATATCGGTTCACACCCAGACCTATGGACCTGATCTTAAACGTTTTTTCCAACCCAGCTGATTCTATGTTTGTATGGTTCTAAGGATGATAAACCAGCTTTTAAAATAAAGATTGTGAGAGAGCAAAATTTTAGACTTAGATGCTGATAAGAAAGCACTTGGCAATATGGATTAGCCATCTGCAAAAAACAACCCAGCCAGATGACTCCAAGCATCCCTATCTCTCAGTGACCTTTACATCCCTGATGCTCAGCCCCTCTGGGGAAAACATGTCAATCCACTTTAGATTATGTTTTAAATGGTTTTTTTTTTCTGATTTAAAGACCCTACGTATCTGTGTTTTGAAATGGCTGCATCTTCAGCTTGACCAAATTTGCTGGCCTAGCTAAACCTGATTTCCTAGTTGTCCAAATATTAATCTCTTTCCTAGTTTACCTTGTTACAAATAAGTATCAGTCACAGTGCACATCTGCAAACCCCCCCACCACAGAAATTCTGACATGAAAGGTGTGCACAAGTCATACAATAATAGAATCCTACAATGGTTTGGGTTGGAAGGCACCTTAAAGACCATCCAATTTCAACCCGCCTGCCATGGTCAAGGACATCATCCACTAGACCAGGTTGCTCAAAACCCCACCCAACCTGGTCTTACAGCCAAATACAGTACCTTTTCTTTTCCTGTTCCACATTTGCCAACATCACTTTTACTGATGTCATGTTTGAGTACAAAATTGAGCACAGGTAATCATAGATCTGCATGGGTCCTACTTGCACATAAGCAAACACATCTCCAAACATTCCCTCCACTGCACTTGCAGCCAGGAGCTCACTGCACCGCTCCAGCAACTATCAACAGGACAGCTGATGGCTCCTGCCTGCACAAAAGGACTTGACATCCCTGTTCAGGCTCTAAAGGCCCAATGTCTGCCACCAAAACTGACACTACTTCATCTCAAAACTGTCAGAGTTCTTTAAAATCTGTATGCCAAGCAGACCATGAGGAACAAAGTAACACCAAGACCATAGAAAGGGAAGGCGGCAAGACATATCAGCACTTAGGAGAGGGGAGGTTTGCATTGCCAAAATCTTGTTCCTCGGATCTCTGACTAAGAGTCTTGGAAGCATTTCAGAGGAATTATTAGAAAAGTAAGACTCTAATTAGACACAGAACATGATTCTGTAGCAAGCGATCACTGACAGCTGGAAGGATGGGTGATGAGAGCCTTGCATGAGCTGAGATAAGAGCCAATGGACTGACCATTGGGTGTCACTAACACACTGCAAAACCAGTGTTATCGCAGCACACCACCTTGGTTAGAGACTGCCTTTCCCTGCTCATTGCTGTGGAGAGCTCAGCTTCTCAACCTAAAAACAGCCTCTTTTGGAGCTCTACCTGAACGGTGCATCCCTCTACACATCTGCCTGTCACTCTCCCCTTTCACACTGGGGTGTTACAATTTCAAGTTTTATATTAGTTCACTAAAGGCTCAGCAAAGCAGCTGGATAGAAAACAACTCATCAGATGCAAAAATTCCCACACAAGTCTTTTGTCTTTATTCCCTGACACATTTTCTTTCCTCTTCCCATTCAAAGCTTTCATTAAAGTAGGCTACAAACAAAGCACACAGACCATCCTTGCACTCAAAATCTGGGAGAAAAGAGGCAGATTTATTGCTGACTGGAGCTGGCAAGAGGGACAGAGATGCTGTTCCAGGCTGGAGAACAAAGATTAACAACTCTTCTCACAGATTTTAAATCCAGGAAGCCTGACCTCATACATCACAACACTACCAAACAACAAAACACTACAAAACAAAACAAGCTGCTATTGACACTTAGCAATGGGAAAGGCTCCGCTGTAACTGGGGTTTTGGAAGAGAGGGGACCAAATGTAATGGGGAAATTTTACTTTGAATTTCTGCACTGGAACAATTAGGAAGAGCTTAACTACATGAATTGCTCTACCCATTTACTCTTGCTAGCCCCCTCAAACACAAATTCTAAAAAGTGCTGAAAGCTCAACGGAAAAGCCCAATCCACAGATCTTTTTGATGCAGATTGAAAGGTTTTAACTCATGTAAAGCCCCTGATCTACCAATACAGCCTGCAAATCAAAAGGGTACCTTTGCTCACAAGAGGGAGTGGCAAGAAGGACCTATGTGGACCACTGGGGATGCTACAGATTTTAAAATGTGCTAGGTTTAGGATCCCAGCAAGCAATTAACAGCTGGTGCTGCAACAGAACCAGCCAGGCAATTATTTTTTTTACGTTTCCCCTCCATTTTCATCCATCCCAAAATACATCCTTTGTTATAACTATCAGAACATGAATGGTTGCTCTTTTCAGGTGTGCCAAGCCACCCACCCTCTGCCTGCAGCCTGTAAAGTCATTTAGGTGCTTCCTAGCTACTGTCTGCTCACTCTCCGGAGAGGTAAAAATTAGCAACATACCATCACGTGGTAAATCTCCTTGCTTGGGAGATGGAGAGCTCTGCACATTGCTGACCTCAATTTCTTTTCTTTCCAGTGGAGCAGTTTTGCTGGATTCCATCTCATTGCATTTGCTTTTTGGGGACTCAAGCCCAGCAGCTCCATTGGTGCCATTTCTCTTCTCCTTCTTCACGGCCACCTCCTCCTCCCTCTCTTTGTCCTGGCTGCTGATTTCAGGGATTTGCTCCAGCTTGCTGTGATACAAGCTCGGGCTGCCCAGCTCTTTCTTGACTGAGTTGCTGTTGCTGTTCCACTCCTCTCGCTTCTTGGCAGCCGGCTCCTCTGCCGGGAGGGCTTGATGCTCCTTCACTACCAGGCTGGGCAGCCCTGCACGGCTCTGCTCGGCACCCAAGCTGCAGACAGATGTTTGCTCTTCTGACACGGTCATTGACCTTTTCATTGGAGCGCCCGGCTTTCTGGCTGTGGGGCTCGAGCACTGGGTCAGGCTGCTATTAGGAGAGAGCAGACCAGTAGCGACGTCTTCTCTAAGCACTGGCTCAGGGTATTTATCGGCCAGGTTAAGGGTTAGGGGCACGGACAAGTGAGAGGACTCTGACATTGCACGCCTCATTGCCTTCCTTTGGTGGGCAGCCCTGTTCAGAAAATTGCCATCGTCTGCACAGCTCAGCTTGTCTTCCATCTCTTCCTCCATTTCAGTGGTATTATTAAAGTAACTACTTTTGGAGTCATCTTGTGCAAGCTCTACGGTGGTAGTTGGAGGTTCTGGCTTAGATACTGTTGAGGAAGAAGAAAATCCACTCTGCACATAGTTGTCATTAACCACCCCAATTACACAATAGCTGGGGGCTCCATCTTTCTTCACGGTTGCTTCTTTAGACCCCGAATCGTTAGGCAGGATAGGGTTGAAATTTGGATTCCAGACACTGATTTCCTGTTCCCTCATGTATTTGCTGGGATCACTCTCCGACACCGACACACTGGGCAGCTTTGGGTCTGGCTGGCACTTGCTCTCCATTCCAGCCTTACTGACAGCTTTCTCCTGATCGGTGATGGCTTCATTTTTACCCAGCCCAGGACCAGGTTTTTCAGCTCCTGCCTGTCCCACATGAAAATCTGTAGTTTTAGGGTTTGCAAAGTTCCCTTCAGCAGAAGGAAATGTTTCCGAAATCAAAGACCAGCTCTCAAGGTGACCTGCAGCTGCCTGATATTTTTTGCCTTGCACCTCAATTTCTCTTTTGTCTTTCTGAGCTATTTTTAGCTCTTTGTCTAGTTTTCCTTCAAAGAAGCAGAGCTTGTCCTCATCGGTGAAACCGGCGTTCTTAACGAGCCCATCCTTAATCGGTCCCGAGTTCACATTCAAGCCAATCTCATTCAGCTTCCCCTCAGTCCTCTGCCATTCGAATTCAGTTTTGTCGAAGTCTTTCGGGGACTCCATGCAGTGGAAGGCTTCCGAGAAGCTTTCCGTGTTCTTGCCTTTACACAGCTGGCTGTATTCGGAGAGTGATGCGGGCTGCTTGTTGGAGAGAGACATTTCCGAGCGCTTCGCTTCCTCCCGCGGCTGTAACACCAGCTCGGAGTGAGCCGAGCTCGCAGGCTGCTGGCGCCGGTGACGACACACCATGCCCCCTGTATTCACGACAAACCTCCTTCCTCCCCACCCCCTGCCTGCTGCACGCCTTCATTTAGTGGATTCAGCCACTACTTCAAATGGAAATGTCAGGTTTTATCCTTTTGTAAAAAATGAAGAGGAATAAATACACTCCTGTGACAGAAATCCCCATCTCTGGCTCATCTCAGGGAAATGACATTTCTGTGAGCAGCATCTCTTAGGTTGTTACGTATTTTGGGAAATATTGGCATCTCCTTTTTCTGTCAAACCGTATTATGATCAGTGCATTTATAACTACTAATTCCTGCTGATCAACCTCCCTCTGAAGAAGACTTAGGATTTCAGGTCAGCAATTTTCCTCCCCTTAAGGAAAAACAAAGCACAAACCCCCAAAACAAACCCAGCCTCAAACACCACAGAGCAGAATGACCTCTTTCAGCACAAGGGCTTTGTTTTCAGTGAATTTTAATATATTCTTTTGGAGTCAACAGTGATCACAAGCATTGCTGTAATGAGGATTTCACAACTCAGAAACCATATTGCTCATATAAGCCAGTGCACAAAGCTGTAAAGGATGAAATGGGATGGATGGGTCAGGAGAGGGTCTGTAGTTTTAAATATTGTAGACTTTATTTTTAATTCTATTTTTTTAATGTGAACATATCTTACCGTATTTTTGAGCTGCATTTTCTTCTGTTGCACTTAATTTACACCTAGCATTTCACATCTTGTGTTGACCTATTCAAAACGAGTCTCAACTTACATACCGTGCACTATCAGCCATCCTGTGAAACCTCCATATCCAACAGCTTTGACAAAGCTTTTCTAACCACGATCTTGAGCTGGACACCATTTCCCTGGTTAAACTACCAGAGAGGGCTGAAGATTGCTTTAGCCACTCAGCCACCAGTCTCTGCATTGCTACCACTGCACTAGCCCCAAACCGCAGAGTCATCTGTTTTTTCCTTAAGTGCCTGGTATAGATTAATCCTTGACTAAGCCAAATTTTCTTCTCTGAACCAGGGTTACAATACCTTACAGCCATCGACCATTACGGACATCAATATACCCAAGTCCGGGAAAAAATTTTGTCCTTAAGGCTGATGCAGTGAAAGGACACCCTGCTATAGTTTAACAGAGCATAAATGTATTTTTACATCCAGAGACTGCAAGCTACACTACGCCCCCTCAATTTAACCTGCTGCTGAGAAATGTTACAATCCACACATTTATCTACTTGTATTTAAGCTCTGGATTTAAGACACTGCTATATTTAAAAACAATGACTAAGGAACTGTAAGTTTCATGAATCTTTCATGACACCCTCTAATTAACCAGAATAGTTCCACCCACAAGCTTCACTTCTCAAAAGGCCTCAACAATTTTTCTGTACTTTAAAATATTCATAGGTGTCTTGCTAGTGAAAAATGGGACCTTAGCTCAAGGCTTGCATTTTCTCCTGTAATGATGTAGGACTAATGTTTGCAAGCACTTGTTCACTCTAGAAGTATTTAGTCTTCTCCTCAAAATGGCAGACCTTGAAGTCATCTAATTCCATGTAATTGCTGCTATTCCTTTATTGCTCGGTCAATTCCAAAGCAAGATTTTTTTGCTGCAAATCCATTACAGATCACTTAATGCACTTCCCCAGGAGCCAGGGCAAGTTTGTAAAGCTACTTAAAACCACCTAGTAGGGTTTTATTTGATTTATTTTTTTTTTTAAGCAAACAGCTACCATTTATAACAGAAGAGAGAACAGTCATTGATTTAGGGCTGGTACTTCAGAGCCCAGTATCACAGAGGAGATTTGCATCACTGGGAAGAAAAGTCTGACTCATTATGTCAATATACAGCCAGTAACAACCACCACTGCTCCTTTATTTAATAATCTGTTTTTAATGTAGGAAATGAACCATATTCAATACCTGGGATACTCAGAAGCAGGAGAATGTTTAGCTATGAAAAATCTCTAAAGTCATCTAATATTTAATCTCTCAGGACATTAATGGAGGTAATGCAGAGTTCATATTCCAAGAGCTTTTCGACAGCTTCATCCTGCCCACAACGTGTTGTTTAAAGACACTCATTCTCAGTTCCAGTGCCCTCACCTCTACCTTTTATCAAACACATTTTTTAATTTAAATTTACTAATATTCTGCTTCTGAAGCTATGCCACAGTGGTTGTACTAAGCTTTCAGCAAGGCCAGAAATCGCCACTCAAGACATGACCAGCAGTCCTCACACTGGAGCTTTGGTCCCAGTTTTTCCTTTAGATTCTTAGAAATCCTGCATTTTCTCAAGAATTCTAAGAGAAACTAGTCAATGAAGATAAGCTGAAAAGGGTGGGAGGATGCTCAGAAAACAAGAGTTGGACAGATTTTGAAAAACAGCTCAAATAAGGAAGGGCAAATGCTACAGAGGAGCTGGGTTCCTGAAAGGAAGCCCATTCACTGCTTTTACCCTTGGTTCAACTTTAAGGAAGATTTCATACTCTTCAAATATCAAATCTGGGGTTTCACAATCCTTTTGGCTCTCCATCATCCTTTTTATTTCTTTTTTTTTTTTTTTTTGAGAATGGGTCAGACAATGGCAGTGAAATAGTTGCAAGCTCTTGCAAGTCAGACCCCGGTCAAGCTTCTGGATGTGGAGATTCACCCGCTACCTGGAGGTTCTCAGAACCTTCCAGTGGTGAGACAGAAGCCTGTTTCACAAGGAGGAAGGTTCTATTTTGCCTGTTCATATCCTCTTACCATCTTTAAATCCTGTCTTTTCTTTCAGGTACAGTTGGCACAAATAAGCCTGTCAGGGAAGCTGAGCACATACAACACATATTTCAGTACCAACATCAAACACATCTGTAGTAATTTATCTGAGCTGCTTAGATATATTTTGATGCTTATACTGTCTCTCTGAACACGAGCATTTTCCAAGGGAAAGAATCCCTGCTCGCTTCACTGGGCTTTACCAGGTAACACACGGCTGTCCAGGCTGAGACAGTGCCAATACCCAGAGCAGGCGAAGATCACTACATCAACACGTCACGACTTAATACCCAATCTGCAAGCTTCCAGCCTCAGCAGATGAATCAGCCTAGTGCTTCTATTTTTGCTTCACTCCCGAAGCTATTACTTATCCCTTCTAATGCCTTTGCTTCTTTTTTTTTTTTCCTAATCTAACACAATCGTTCCTGTGCAGTCCTTTGCACTGGTTTCTAAGGCAACATCACTTTCCAGGATGATGAGCTACTCCTTGCCAGCATCGCCAACTAACGGGATCTCTCATTAGAATCTTATTACCAACCACCGTCAGTGGTCAGACTGACCAGAACAGTCAAGGACACACTTGGTCTATAAAAGCCAAAACCATAAAACTGCAATTTACGCTCTCACTCACCTGTATGCTCACACACACACATGCATGTTGTGCTGTTTGAGCAAACACTCACTGCATGTAAAACAAGCAGCAATACATGAAGCCTGAAGTGTGACCCTATCCACTGAACTCGTATGCTGCTTTTCTACTCACAGCCTGGAAGAAGCCAGGTGAAAGGATAAAAAGGTGAACTGGAATATTTAGTGTTCTGGTCATTGTAACATTGTCAAGCTTAACATTTGAAAGGCGTGGAGCTGTACAATACGTAAACAGAGTCTCATGTTTTATGGGACAGGACATTTGCAGATCAAATCCTATGTACTTTAAAAACCCTACTGATCATAGAATCACAGAACTATAGACTGGTTTGGGTTAGAAGGGATCTTAAAGCTCATCTAGTTCCAACCCCCCCGCCATGGGGAGGGACACCTTCCACTAGACCAGGTTGCTCAAGGCCCCATCCAGCCTGGCCTTGAACACTGCCAGCAATGGGAAAATCAATCAAAACCAGAATTAGAACACATTCAAGAATGTTTACAACTCAGAATATTATCAGTACTTGGTTATTGCAGGTGTATTTGATAGTGGAAACTGAAAAGAGAAAAAGTGAGGTCAACTGAATGATACAGAAGCAATGAACTAGTAATATCAGCTAGGAAAGATGAGCCTTGAAAGTTAAACAGCACTAAGGGAACACGTTCAACATTCTGAACCTGGCAGAACTTACAAACAGAAGTATATTTATTTTTCTCCCAGCTTTTCTTAAAAATAGGAGTGTCAGAGATAGGCAGGAATATAAAATAAAGGAAGAAAACAAAACTTAGGAAGTCCTGGCCAAAAACTGTGGGCGCCAGCTTCAAATGAGAGCTGCTGCATGTGACAGTCCAGCTTGAGATAAAGTCAGTATCAGTTTAACACCCAGTGAAAAATCAACCCAACAAATGTAAAAAGGGCATATGCAGTAAGTTACAGTTGTTTTGAGCAACCCTGAAGAGAACACATTCAGGGCTACACCCTGGTTCAACAGAAGACAAATGGGCCTTTAAACACCCAGTATCTGCAAAAGCATCCTCTAAGCTCATCCCACTCTTAAATGATGGGTAGAACTGATACCTCAACAAAACCTTCTGTTAAACCAGCAAATACAAACACACAAGTGCTAAAAAATAGGGGGAAAGCAGATAGTAGCAAAGTTCTATTGCTGCTTCATAAATATGTTTAATTCTGACACGAGAACTGGCTGGCAACATTGTTTGGTTTTCACTCCTCTCATACACCTAACTGGGATAATTAACAGGTCTTAACTAATGAACAGGCTGCAAGATGATATTGCTGTGACCACTTCACAAGCGGTACTAAAGCAGCACTGGTATTATGAGGTACAATTGCCTTTGTGCTGTAATTTCCGGTAAGATGGATGCTGTTAGTGACACATCCATATCCTACCTCATTGCGCTCAAGTGGCTGATCAGCTCCTAGCAGAGAAATCCAATTACAGTTTGGGGTCCCACAGGAGAATGACAGACAGTGTATGAATGAAAGGTTACCAGGGAAATGCTAAACCAACTTCACATGACAATGACACCAGCACAATGGAAACCAGTCAGGGAAAGAAAATATTTAGAGAAAGGGCTTCATTGTGGCTGCAGAAGAAAAGCAAATACTGTAATTCAGCAGGGATGGCGTTTCTTGTTTTTTGATGTATCTTATTTACACACAAGGCATTTAGGGCTGTCATATTGAGAAATATGTACTGTATTACAGGCAGCGGTGCTGTGCCAACAGGCTGCAATGACAGCTTGTCATTGGGGCAGCTGAAAGGGTGGGTGCTGGAGGGATGCCCACAGCAGGCAACAACAGAGATTGTACTGGAAGCTCCTGACGAAAGAGGGGAAACTAAGCATCAGGCAACCAGTTTAGCAGGCCCCTCCATTCTGTCCTCGGGAAGCAAAACCATATAGACCACAGCGTGGTCATGCAATAAGAGCTTCACTCTGCCAGCGCCGAAGCTACAGCAGCATTAAGTACCAGAACATCACTGTAACAGACGTATGTGAAGATGGCCCCTTCCTGAACAGCAATGCAGATCAGAACCAGGAGTTACAGAACCCCCAAAACTGAAACTTTTGTTTAATAATCATTAACGACAGATTGGAGAAAGAAAATAATCTTTTGAAAGTCTCATTGTTGAAACTGTTGTTACTTTTTTACAAGGGCCGTTACGGATAGGACAAAGGGGAATGGCTTTAAACTGACAGAAGGGAGATTTAGATGAGATCTGAGGAAGAAGTTCTTCCCTGTGAGGGTGGTGAGGCCCTG